>CM067372.1:37240493-37335493 GCA_034401795.1 Chaetoderma sp. LZ-2023a | reverse complement strand
GTCTGTCAAGCTAGTGAAACTATAATTAATGTGATGTACGCTGGTTTACGTGAAGACGGAGCGGATGATTTCCGAAGAATTCAATGGCCACCATCTTATGTAGGTCCAAAGATACTGCATTGGTAGTTGCCGCTTTATTTATGCAGGCCTTCTCTCATTCCTAACCTACTGTTTAGTTGTTAGTTTTGTTTCCAAACTTTGGCCGCAAGTGGCAGAGATTCCTACCTATCTTTTGACACATCAGTCTAACTGGCGAAGATTTCTGGATCCCCGAAGGTTACCTCACACAGCATCTCCCTCAGAAAGCCAGTATGCAGACATGTTACAGAGTGACAGCTTCCGAATCATATAACGATCTGGTTACATATTACCCCACAACCACATATAACATCACTAGGACAAGTTACTATTTACATAAGGAATTTACAAAGCGCAATAGTATTTTATGGCGGGGAGCAAGAGATAGATATCGATCTCCAGTGACCTTCCCGTGAGCGCGTGGTGGGTTCCAAGACCACACCTAGTCACTGTACAGAGTTGGATGGAGATCTGCGTCTCGTCCATCACCCATGTGCTACGGAACTAACGTTTGCCTGTTGTTAGGGTTAAGTTCCAGAATGCCCAGAGATGCACTTCAGGCCGGTGTTGTATAATATTATTTCTTTTCGCAGTGCTTCCTACTTTGGCGGGGATAATCTATGCTAACTGGTATCCGAAGATACAGAGGGGGATGTGTGTGAAATCGACACTTTAGTCTTCACCGCTCGGAAACCCCAATAGTTTCCCAGAGTCGGATCATGCCAATGTGTCAATGAGAACTCCAGACAATTATTACGCCTTGCGGCTGGAGGAGCGTAGAAAGAGACAATCACTCGATATTAATAAGAGGCCCTAAGTTATTTGGCCAATTTATACAATCTAGCCAGTGTGTGATGTAACATATCCGCTGCAGCTGGGAATGAGGTGTACACAAAATGTCTTTTACAGAGAGATTGTCCCTAACTACTTTAAACCTATCCGATTGAGCTAGAATAGCCAGGTTTAGTCGATCACATGTCAGCCTCGAGCAATATGAGCATGTCCAGTGACCTCAGTGTAAGATTGATGCTGGGGGGAAATAGTGATGCGGATATGATGTTGCTGTACAGTATAGCCTAGTGTACTGCGTCCTAGAGTTTTGATGTAAACAAAACAAAATAGCTAGGATGGCTCCTTGTCATATATATAACTAACTATTACAGTGCTAAGAGCATATTAGGTCATAGGACTTTGCAGTGTTTGTTAGTTGTAAGCACACAGAAATAAGGATAATATATACAGTAAAGAAAATGGAAATTATAAAATGCGGTCTCAGACGACCGGGGAGGTATCTATTATTCATCAGTACCTATAACGGAATAAATGAATAAATAGTACAATAGTATAGTTACCTGAGTATACCTATTGGATATCGGTACGGGGAGTTCATAAATCACTGTAGGAATGCGTTACAGATGAGGAACGCGAGGTGGCACACGGTGCGGATGCTACAGTTGGTGTTATTATCGATACTGCAGGTACTGCTGGTGCTGTTCTTACGGGTGCTGCCGGTGCTGTGGTGATGGTTGCTGGAGTGCTGGATCTGGCTGGCTGTGTTAGGGATGTGGATGCTGAAGCTACTTGCGGAAAGTCAGGTTGTCGTCTTTTTGCTTGCATGGCTGTCCATTGTATGTTAACGAAGTACACGGAGACTTTTTGCCAATGTTCGCCGGTGCCGATTCTTCTGACCTGTTGGACAGGCCGAGATCTCCACAAGTGACATACTATTCCCGCATGATGGTTATTTGCGGAACTGCACTAACCTAACTAAACTTTCATAATTCTTCATACTTTCCTGGCCAATTATAACATAAAGTAATAAAATAATAATAATACGAAAAACAGCAAAATTTGGTTTGCGACACGAAAGTGGCCTAATGCCCGATCTTCCCTAGTGTCGAGTTTGGAGGGAAGATGAAATTTCAGTGTGCGCTTTCCTCCTTTTATACTTTTTGGTGACGTCACAGGAGGGTGGAGGACCACGCCAGAAAGTTGTAGAGTGAGTCGGTTCCACCAAATATGGAACCATTTAACTTTCATTCTCCTGGCGTCTGATTATATATTCCCTTCGTAAAAAGAAGGTAAATATAAATATAGAAAGGTAGGATAGCCACTTTCATCTTCACTCGGCAGGAAATCGGGTCTCCGATCAACGTTAAAATCTGAAACTATTTATTCCTGTGGACGCTCACCTTTTAATTAGCGTGATGCGGCTTTTCAAGTTGGATGCTTATAAACTCACCTGTTCAAATTTCAGGCTGGAACGCCGGATGGGGTGTGGGAGCAAGAGATGACGTTACCGGCCGTGACCCAGACTCACCACCTCTCGCCTCCTCCATCACGCTGTGGTAGGTACGTGAAGAGCGGTTCTCTTGTTTATAGTTTTTGATCCAATTTACCGGAAAATAGAAGTGATGATCACGTGATTCTTATTTTGAAAGCACATGGCTGATCGGAAGCATGGGCAATCTGTATATGGGTGGAGTTTTGATGTCGTTGACTAGACTTATTTGATGCGAAAAATAGAAATATATGTTTTCCTTATTCTGTTCCTCAGGACAGCATCCCTTTATATGCGCGTGATCTTATACATGCCCCGCCTCTTGTGTGTAGTAAGTTTATTTCAGTCCGTGTTGAATAGTGGCTGGAATATGTAGGGAAGAGAATATTTGAAATTCTCCACGTTGTTATACTGTCGAAGTTTGGATGCTGCTTTATCAGCCGGCGTGCTAATGATTTGTATACACGGTAGAACAGTCATGTCCTTAATCAAAATTAGGACAGTATAGCTGACTGTAATTTATTGTTTGGTTTAAACAGCTCCATGTCTTGTGGATGCCAAGTCTACTGACCCCTGGACTGCATTTACCGTGTGGGTGGACTGCCAAGCATCCTCCTCTATGGGTAGGATTAGTCACATCTCACCTAGACCAAACTTAATTATTATAGTACAGCTCGGAAAGTGCATGCCTCAGTTTCCAATTTACAATACCGTCGTATGGAGATTGTGATACAGTCATCTTGAGTGTCTGTGTCTCTGTCATATTGGTGAATTTGATTGATATCTGCGGACGATTCTTGCACTGTCGTGAAGTGTGAATTTTTTATTGCAGTGGGTGGAGCGGGTTGGGGGTGGGGTGGGGGTGGCTGAGGGGAGGGGGCAGGGTGTGGGGGAGGGGGGATACTGCGATGTTTGTGGTGTCAACTTTATCGGACATGATGTATTTCGCTCTGTAATGGTGAGTCCTAACATGGGACAGAGTTACTTTAGAGTGCGGATGACCAAGAATGGGGCTGTCGTACTTGAATCAATCCATTATCGAATTTCGTTTCAGTAGCAAAATCCTACTCGATACCGATGACAGATTGCGGGAATCTTGCTCTCTTAATAATATTGACTGTTATTACGTGTGATTGAATCATGTTTGTTTAGCTGATTACGTACGACGTTTCTGGGCGGGGATGGGGGGGGGGTAGAGAGTGGGGGAATCCCCTGATGTGTGTACTGTAGATGGCTGCTGTGTTGTTCCTCCTTTCCATATGATCAGTTTTCCAGACACCGGATAAAGGGGTGTTTGCGGAAAATGTTGACTTGTGCTGATGATGGTGGTGTTCTGTTGTAGGGAAGGGGGTGAGGAGGGGGTGGGGGAAGTTACTGTGGTGTGGGATGCCACCTCCTCTGTAACAGCTGACTCTCATATCTGAAGATTGACAGTTAACAGACGACGAGTGGAGTGTGAAATGGACAGGACCAGTGATGTCCGAACTTGGTGCATAGACGAGAGACGCGAATTGGAGTGGGGGTGGTGGTGCCAATGGATGGGGTGCACTCTGGAGATGGGGTGGTGTCGCGATTTTATGAGTTGGAGGGCTACACCCAGTTGTGCGGTTTTGCCGTTCTCTGCAATAGGCCAAGGCCTCATCAAGCCTCTTCACTTCCATGCTATATATTATATGTTCCACCCCACAGGAAACATGGCCTGGGGCAGCCTCAGCTTCTGCTTGTGGTAACTCTATAATTGGGGTGATAGCATGTAGTGGGCGGGAATGAAAAGAGGTCGGCGGAACAACCTTTCCGTCCTTTCCCTTGGACAGCGCAAACGAGAAGTTCTTCAGATACGACTTCCCAGATCATCTAGACCCACTCTGAGGAGGGAGTGGGCGAGTACGTATCACGTCATCGTCCTCAGCATTAGTCATATGTTCACCATGACTCCTGGATTGGTAGGATAGGGGTTGAACTGGCACCACAGTGTTCTGGGCTAATGTTGGGAACACCTGTTTCCATAGAGACATCTGTCTGGGTACCGGTGTCACGTGGAATGTCCAGTCCGAGCTCTGGTGCTGGGTCGTCACTGACACACGGTTTAAGTCGATTGGAGTGGATGACTGAGGTCAGGCCATCTGAGGCGTTGATGCAGTAGGTCACGTCTGACTTCTTACCTACTACCACATAGGGGCCTTTCCACTGGTAACTCAGCTTACTCGGCACGTTTGCAGAACATCGCAAATCGTGAAACCAAACCATTTTCTCCACCTCATATGGGTCTTCATGCACTCGCCGGTCATGCCACGTCTTCTGCCGCCGGTGTGGGCATGGCTAGATCCAGGATAAGGTTAATTCACAGCCTAAAATTAACCGAGCATGTGTATAACCCGTGCAGGAATGTATCGGAGTGCGGTATGCCATGAGCACATATGGGAGTCATAGATCCATGTCGCGATAATCAAGGCGTGTTTCCTTAGTTCAATTTCTGTTGAATCTCTCCACCATCCTGTCACTTTTTGGATGATAAGGGGCGGTGCACGTTTTGACTATATGGAACAATTTGCAGAGCTTGGAGATTAGCCAGCTCTCAAAATTATTCCTTAGTCAGAGTGCAATTCATAGGGCATACCGAAGCGGCAGAACACATTGCTAGTCAGGACCTCCGCTACTTGGTCCAGAAATGCAAATGCTTCTACCCACTTCGTAAAATAATCTTGTAATACGAGGATGTACTTGTTTCCTTCATCCGTCGTATTCAAGGGTTGGAGCTCATCAATAACCACTCGCTCCCATGGTGCACGAACAATTTTAACTTGTAGGGGTGCATAATGGTACTTGCCAACAGCGTGTCTTTGGCATGGGACACATTTGGTGACCCATGCCTTTACACTATCGCATATCCTGATCCAAAGGAATCTCTGTTTGATGCGGTTTGTTGTACGCTCGTGTCTAGCATTATCATGCAGTGGTTGAAGACTTCTTTCACGATAACACTTAGGAATCACTATCCGGTTATTAATGTAGAGGATGCCATCTTGTATATGGCACTCTTCAAGCCTCTGACAGTAATATTTTGCCATCGTGGAAAGTGGTGTAACAGATTCCGTAAAAAGACGTACCCCCTCCTGTATCCACGCATATATGTTTCGTGTCTGCACGTCTGCTGCTTGTTCGTGAGCGACTGTCTCCACGTCCCACTCTGCGCACCGCAATTCTGGGAACACGGGAGATGGATGTGTTGCATGTGCCATGGTGGTGGCCACTTCTTGTTCATCCTCGAGCCGATTCTGCTCAAGGCGTCAGCATTTCCAACAACATTGAAGTTAAAGGTCGGCAGGGATTCCTGCCACCTCGCTACCTGGCCTTCCAGATTTTTTAGGTTTCTGAGCCAGTGGTCGCCCATACAGAAAGTGTTTATAATAGTTGACGAAATACACCGCAGCTAACAATTCCCTCTTAGTGGTCACGTAACATCTCTCTGTTTTGTTTAGAGTACGTGAACCATAACCCAGTACCGGCTCCATTCCATCTTCTGTGACCTGAGATAGAACTGCATCTATGGCATAAGCAGATGCATCAGTGTCCAAGATGAAATCGAGGTTAGGGTTAGGATGAGCAAGAATTGGCGCATTCGTCAAATGTTCCTTCAGTGCCCTGAAGGAATCATCACACTCACTCGTCCACTCGAATGGTCGATCCTCTTCAGTGATGGATGTATCGCCAATAGTACTGGCAGAGACCGAGAAAACTCTGGGTATCGATGACCATGGTGGGGGTTTGCCACTCCGCTACTGCTTTAGACTTGGAAGGTTGAGTAGCCGCTGCATCACCGGATATGACGTGTCCCAGGAACTGGACGCTCTGTCTAAAAAGATAACCCTTCTTGGGTTTGAGATTTAGGTTGGAGGTATGAAACCGCATTAAGAACTTGTTGAAGTTGGACAGAGTCTGCTCAAACGAGGACCCAAAGTCGATTACGTCCTCGATGTAAAAGACCATCTCAGCAGACAACGCAATCTTCTCCCAGTCAGCCTCATCCATGGCTACACGCCTGTATCCACTAGACAAGTCAAGGGTACAAAACCACTTGGCTCCAGACAAGGAATCTAAGACCGGAGCTAGCTGCGGAAGCAGATAAGCATCTTTGACACTAAGATCATTAAGGCAGTGGTATTCGATACAAAACCGCAAAGATCCGTCCTTTTTGCCTGCTAGTACAATGGGACTGGCCCAGGGGGATGGTGAAGGCTCTATAATGTCTGTCCGCAACATGTCATCCACTTGCTGATGTGCCTCTGCCTCCTTGTTAATGCGAAGACATCGAATGGGTTGTCGAACAGGTCAGTTGTTTCCGGTATCAATGAACTGTCACACGAGATGAGTTTCTCCCAGATCCATGTCTCCGGCCGGGAAACCTTCGTGATACTTATATAATAATTTCTGTACGTTACATTTATGAGATTGCCCCAATCCAACTGTGGCGTGCAAACATGTCATGCAGAGGCTCCGGTAAACCATCAGAAGCTGTTGCTGGTGTAGGTGCGGTAGGGAGTGTCTCCAGTGATATCACATCCACCAGATGGCCACAACGAACTCCTGGTACTAGTGTCATTGGGTCCGTTGTGGCATTGAATACACGGAATGGTATATGATCCTTATTGGTGGTGTCCACGATCATTCGGGGACTGCCAAATCGTGAGGTGATCATGTAATCAGGGTCGGGTTCCAGCATAGATATGTGTGTTGTTTCCTAACTGTGGTGCAGTGGCCCATAAGCTTTTCTCATGTTCCGGCTCAACTGTGGCCGTAGATGCCAAAATAACTGCACAAGTATCATATAGTGATGATTCCAGTCCAAGGGGTATGCGTCGGCCGTGTATATCTAGTTCCTGTTGTATGCATTGTATGATGGCTTCGCTGGCACTGACTAAGTCTGAGCCAAGCAGGGAATTGTTTTGAATAGAGGCAATGACAACTCGCTGTATGAATTGCATTTCCTCTATCTGTGTTACGAGGTTTACTGTACCAGCAACTGGAACATCGGCCCCGGTTGCTGTTTACAAAAATATGTCTGTAGGTCTAAGGGGTGGCTTCTTATGAGATGGGATGCTCTCATACAAGTACTTGTTGAAGATGGTGATGGAAGCTCCAGTATCACCAGTGGCACTGGTGGAAATGCCACTAAATAGGAAAGCACACTTATATTTTACTTTGCGGTGTGCCTGTGAAAGAGTTTCCAATGATACAGCCTGATGGATTGCTTTTGGTGCAGTATCATCCTGTATGTAGTTGGCCTGTTTCCGAATAGCTTCCGTTAGTGCAGTTGGTGGCTGAGTGAGGAAGGGGCCAACCCATCATCGTTGCTGCTGTGATTGCTTAGGCGATGACAGAGTTGGGGGTAGCAATGGTGGTGTTGTTGATGCTGTTTCGATGTGCTGTGAATTCATGTATACATCAGTCCTGGTTAGGACTGGTGCACTCACGGATAAGGGTTACCTGTGTGTGGTCTGCTGTACTTTGGATGATGCTTCTTCTTGTGGATTCATGATGCCGAATGCTGACTTCGGTTCATGTCATTATTACTACTGCTGGATGTAGTGGGTGATGCTGTCAAGACGTGTGAATTGCATAACCACCAATGGGCACCGGGTGTTAAGTGCTTTGGCAGCGGGTCTTGGTGCTTGTATAAAAGTTGTTTCAGTGGAGGTGCTACAACCTACCACTGCCGTTTTACATAGGAAAGAAGGTTTGTTAGATACGGAGGTTGCAGGGTCACAACCTCCGGCAGAGGGAGATGTCGGTATCATGGATGCAGTGTGCATCGTTGGTACCAACATATATGAAGCTGGGTGAGTGTGATTGCATACTGTCGTGGAAGGGTGATTTCTCGTGTGGCCACTTGATGTTGTTGTCTGGAGGCTGCAGTTGAGCTGGGTTGTGAGAGTGGGCACCGAATTGACTCTGTAATCGGTGCCCATTCTAGTTTAAAGGCGTCTCAGGCTGTGGTGTACATTGGTCAGTGATAGGAGTTGTAGATGGAGGACAATTTGAACATCGCTCCTTCCAGTGGCCCAGCTGACCACATACAAAACATGAGTTTGCTGGCTGTGTAGGCGTTACCATACTTGTAGCTGGTCGTGTTGTCGATTGTGTCACTATACACCCTTTAGCCTTCCCAGTGTGTTTCCTGTCCCCGCCATGCTGGACGGATGCCCAGTACCTCACACAGGATGCAGCCTAGGCTAGGTGCCTTTCCGTATAAGCGTGGAATAAAGACATTTCCAAGTTAGGGGACCATAATCCGGGACAGAGTCAAGGCACACCCTGTCAACTCCTGACCCGATGGACACAGTACTGGATGCCAACTATGTGGTCATTTTGGCAAGGGGTGCATAGCCTCACATAGACCATACCATGGAGGTGATGCCTGCTAGACGTCATTTTAGCTAAGGGCCCGACATAGATCGTGCCTGGACGTCATTTTGGCAAGAGGACCCGCATAGATCATACTAGCCAGGTCAATCATCCTGCACGCACTTGGGATCCCAGACTGCTCCACCTGTCCAGCAAGTGACAGGTTACACCATCTTACACATCTACTCTCCTGCTTCCCAAAAAATCACTTTTCACAATACGAATGCTTGCCATGGCCTGACTGTACATTGAGCCATCTTGACCGCTCACAGCCAGTAACGGGTTGATGAACTGACATGATCAAGACGACCGGCCAGTGACCCAGTCGATAGCGATCACCATCTGAGCTCACGCTCAGGGGCAACTGACGGTCTGATGTGTACCTATCTGCCAGCAGAATGTGAACTTTGACCGTTTTTCCTGGCCTTGCCTGCAGGCCATCTCTAGTAAACACAGCTAACTTCTAGTCTGATAGAGATGTCCTTGGTGTGGACTATTATCCACGTACCACGCATGTCCACTTACTATTACCAAATTCAGCATCCTGAACAATGCGCCGACTAGACGGTACCACAGTAGGATGTTGATTCATTCTTCTTTAGACACGGAGGCCTTCAGTATCTCCTCTGAACTACACAGCACCTTGTTGGTTTACGTGTTTCCGGTTCCTCACGGGCACACTGCCGCCTGTTGTCGCCACCTTCGAGGAGCCTACCCCTCTCTGTTGGCGATGGTGGCACTGAGTGTGGTGACTAAGTTGGTGAATCTGGAGATCTGTTTTGTTATCTCTTCTAACCTATCGTGCATGTTCTGACGATTATTGTTATTGTGCTGGTTCCTGCGTCCGGGGACGTTGTTGTGGCCTCCGCAATGGGGTTGGCCATGCTCTCTTCCTTTAGGCACATGATTTTGACTGGTGGGTTTTTCTGATTGTGCGTGCGGGTCGGTTGCTGATGTGGATGCTGATGCAGATGTGTTGTCGGCAGCGATTAGGAGGTTTGCATCATTCACTTCATTTATTGGATGTAATTGACGCCAATTTGTTTTCTCCTGCTCCAAGAAATTCTCAATCCAAACCATGGTTGCCGTTAAAGATTGAAGGCTACCATGTTCTATGAGGAATAATTTTTCCTTGAGAGCGGGTTCTCCACTCAATGCGTTGATGAAGGTGTCCAGATGTAGATGTGTGACTCCCTCATGATTCGTGCTGGGGTAGGCGTGAGTAACTAGTCGCCGAATATGACGGTAATGTCTCTCCGGCTCGTCAACGCACGTTGTTAAGCTGTAGACAACTCAATTCACTGAGGACCGTATCCCCGAATCTCTCCAACAACGTGCTTTCCAGTTCCATGTACGTTGGTGTGTGGTCTGATCCCAAATCTGCCAGGACGTGGAGGGCTTTTCCTGACAGCTTTGCAGCCAGATATTCTCGAATTTGTTGATCTGTCTGATTTGTGCGACTAATTATTTCGAATTGGCACTTATAATTAGCCCAATCATACTCCCCGCTAAATTCAGGAGGGAGAATGACGGCTATGATATAGTGTTATAGATGCGAATCCAGGTGGTGGTGCTGGTTAGAATGGCGTGAACGTGGATGCTGGTCTGCGTGTTGCTAGTGGAGTTCGTGGTAATTCTTGATGATGTTCCCTCTGATGCCGCATCCATGATGGTGATTCCCAACGATAGTGTTGGGCACGATATCCTGGTTCCACTGAATACCACCCTGATGCGGTTTCATAAATGGATGTTGGTCTATAGACTGGTGGAGGCGTGCTATGTAGATAAAGTGGATGTTCTAGCAGCTGTTGCAATGGGTGTTCCTCATACAGAGGCAGTCCAGAAGACTGACAGGGGAGGTGCATGCCATGTGATGTAGTTCTTCTGGAATATTGTTGGAAGGAAGGTGCCACATCTCCCAATTCGCATCGTGGTATGGTTGGATATTAAGACGATGACGTTTGTATAGGAGGAGATGCGGGACATGGTGTATGAGGTGCAGGCCATTGGTCACCATGTGATGACATTGGTGAACATAATGGCTGTGAAGCAGTAGTATGCCCCCATAGGGGTCTTTGTCATGATGGACCGTGATCTGGCAAAGGTATTTGGTGCCATATCGTGGATATCTGACAGTGTGATGTATTGAGTACCCACCTGTAAGGCATCGCGGAATGTCCCCTCACTGATCGGCGAATACTCGTGTAAAAACGGTGTTGGCTGTTCCACATCAGGTAAATTTCTAGCATAGTCAGTGAATCCGAGTGCAGTCCTTCCATCATCTGATGCTACTTCCAAATCTAGGGAGTTCTGACTGTCTGATGAAGGCGACTGAAATGAGTGTATGTTGAGTGTTGGCGTGGGTTCGCTTCTCATCTGAGCCCCACATCGGGCGTCACTTGTAACTCGCAGGGGTATGCCCTGTTCCGTCATGTTGCTCCGCTCCATTGCACTACATGTACAGGATGTGTGGGAGGGCTGATTAGCTATGGTTCTCGGGGTTACAGATCCTGTATCCCGACTTTCTGGAAAGTACAAAGACTGGATTCTAGAGCCGGTGGAACGATAATGTTCCAGTGGTGTCGTATGACCATTGCCACCGAGATTGAACCCACGGTCTCATCCCAACTGTTGGTGTCACCGGTATGATGGACCATAACCTAATTTAAGAGTCTGGACATGATAATAAATCAAAAGTATATTGCTACAAAAAACAATGGTACTCGTTTGCTAGTAGACGAGAGAAATTATACAGTACATAGAACTAAGTTGGTGTCTCGTTTACGTGGGTTCGTCGGAGGTACTCACAGACCCGTATATATCCGATGAGGTATCCTCAACGCCACGTGGAGGAAGAGAGCTGGCAAATTGGGCCACTCTCTTGTTTAAACAAAAAGTTAGGTGTAGTGTGTCAACATAGTGAAACTATAATTAATGTGATGTACGCTGGTTTACGGGAAGATGGCTGGATGATCACTGTCTTATGTAAGTCCAAATATACTGCATTGGTAGTTGCCAGTTTATTTATATGAGCCTTCTGCTAATTCCTAACCTACCATTTAGTTGTTAGTTTTGTTTCCAGGTGGCAAGGATTCCTACCTATCTTTTGACACATGAGTCTAACTGGCGAAGATGCCTGGTTCCCAGAAGCTTACCTCACACAGCATCTCCCTCAGACAGCTTCCGAATCATATACCGATCTGGTTACATATTACCCCACAACCACATATAACATCACTAGGACAAGTTACTATTTACATAAGGAATTTAGAAAGCGCAATAGTATTTTATGGCGGGGAGCAAGAGACAGATATCGATCTCCAGTGACCTTCCCGTGAGCGCGTGGTGGGTTCCAAGACCACACCTAGTCACTGTACAGAGTTGGATGGAGATCTGCGTCTCGTCCGTCACCCATGTGCTACGGAACTAACGTTTGCCTGTTGTTAGGGTTAAGTTCCAGAATGCCCAGAGATGCACTGCAGGCCGGTGTTACATAATATTATTTCTTTTCGCAGTGCTTCCTACTTTAGCGGGGTTTATCTATGCTAACTGGTATCCGAAGGTACAGACGGGGATGTGTGCGAGATTGACACTTTAGTCTTCACCGCTCGGAAACCCCAATAGTTTCCCATAGTTGGATTATGCCAACGTGTCGATGGGAAGTCCAAGCAATTATTAAGCCTTGTGGCTGGAGGAGCGTAGAAAGAGACAATCACTCAATATTAATAAGAGGCCCTAAGTTATTTGGCCAATTTATACAAGCTATCGGTGTGCAGTATTACATATCTGCTACAGCCGGAAAAGAGGCGTACACTAAATGTCTCTTACAGAGAGATTGTCCCTAACTACTTTAAACATATCCTATTGAGCTAGAATAGCCAGGTTTAGTCGATCACATGTCAGCCTCGAGCAATGTGAGCATGAACAGTGAAAAGTGTAAGTCAGTGTAAAGTTGATGCTGGGTGGAATAGTGAAGCAGATATAATGTCGCTGTATAGTATAGCCTAGCGTACTGCGTCCTAGAGTTTTTATATAAACAAAACAAAATAACTAAGATAGCTACTTCCCATATACATAACTAACTATTACAGTGCTAACAGTATATCAGGTCATAGGACCTTGTGGTGCTTGCTAGTTGTAAGCACACAGAAATAAGGATACTATATACAGTAAAGAAAATGGAAACTATAAAATGCGGACTCAGACGACCGGGGAGGTACCAATTAGTCATCAGTACCTATAACGGAAAAATGAATAAATAGTACAATAGTATAGTTACTTGAGTACCTATTGGTCATCGGTATGGAAAGACTTCATAAATCACTGTAGGAATGCATTACAGATTAGGAACGCGAGGTGGCATGATACTGAAGTTGCTGGGATGTTTCCGTAGGTGAACTGTTGATGCAGCTCACTCTCAAGATGGTGAAGACGAACGACTGTAGAGAGATGTCCATTAGATAGTCATAATAACTAATATGTGAATTTACGCAGTAAGTTAGAAAGTGTCCGTCCAGTGATGGTAGTTTGAAAGTTGCCTGTAACAAGGCGGGCTACAGTTGTAATTAAACATTGCATGTACGTAACTGGGTACACCGTACATAATACATCACATAGCTTTTGCGTGGTCCGGAAGATCCGACGAGTTATCGAGCAAGAATCGCCACTTGCTCTACATGCTGTAGAAATTACATCGGGCCGCAATGCCAATCCACAGGAAGGCTCCTCTTTGAAGTTGTTGTAGTGAGGGAGTTTCTACTATTTATTTAGTCGCACCCGGGTGGCCATCCGAGGGCTTACAAAAACTTAGTGATTGCGGATGTTAGGTTGCTTACCAGCGCAGAAGAACTGAATTCCGAAAGGCACTGCTGTGGTGTAGGGTACCACAGTCAGTAAGCAGTTGCCCAGGTTTAGTATTGCGCTGGCCCAGTAACCTGCCTTCGGCTGTCTCTCGCCGAAGTGTGGCCTCGATTCTTGAGTTTGCCCTCCTTTTACACTACTCGTGACAGGCAGGACGCCCAGCCAATCAGCGGGCGATCTCTAGCCAATCATTGTACAGCTAGAAAGGGTGAAGATGCCATCACCTGATAAGCGCAGTCCCCATTCATTTAATACATTACGACGTTCAAGTAATATTTTGAAAATAATTTCAGTGAGAAATTTAACAATAACTCGGCCATTTCTGGTCCGATTTAAAAAAGATAAACGGTTTTGAATTCCTTGTCTCATTCTTCCCCTGATCGCTACCAAGAACAGCGAGAAGAGAGTGATTTGAAGAAATAACGGGTACCAACTCGGTACATTATAAGTACGCATTCTCTCCCAACGCTGACACGTGTTGTCAGGGAAGCACTGACGCGCGCGCATGCGCATGCGCGCTACACGATTTATAGAAAACCTCTCTCATATAGCTTTATACACACACGCGCTATCATACACAGGGGTGGGTGGTGGGTGGGTGGGGGCGTGCTTGAAACGTACCAGGAGCAGTCGTTCCGTACCCATCCTAGCTGGGATGGTCCGTACCCATCCGCCCGATCCACACTACACCAATCTTGTGCAGATCTGTATCTGAACTCGCAGTAGTCGCGCTTCAAAAGAGTAACTCAACCTTCGTTACCTGTTGAAGTTACATATGCAGCTGATCTGATCGTAGTTTCTTCGAGCCAGATTACAAATAGCTGTTCAGAACTAACATTTTCAACTTCACTTAATGTTACAGATATACAACCTCTACGCAACAACACTGAATTAATACTTTGTGAACTCGGGGATATTGCATACAACCTTATCACACAGTGGAATCTTCCACAAATGCTCAGATTCAAATGAAACATCAGGTGTTCTATGAGAGAATGCACATCATGCCCTCATTTGCCCTTCAGACATATAAAATCCTGTTTCTAGAGTTGTATATAATGCCATACTCATGGCAGCACCCACAGATAAGTCAACAAAAATGCTTTTTCTGCTCAGAATGTGTAAACCTGCTACTCGGCTTGGTCAGGCATATAAACGTGTAACATTTGATCTAGGGATTCTTTTGAAGTCAAATGGGCCTGCAACGAAGAGCGTTCACGCGTAATAAGGAGCGATGCACTCGTTGATGGTTGTCTTTGTTGCTATTGGCCATCTGTTTGGTAAAACAGGGTTCAGTTCACTGCTCCACGAGTCCAGACTGTTTGTTATTGGAACTGATCGACACATGTCGGAAAAAGATGTTGACTGTCCTAAGTATCTGTTTTTATAATAACCTATATGAGGGGTGTCGTCAGAAACATACCGCTAATCCTTTTGCCTTGTCTACACTTCTGTCTTATCTAGAGATGACTTTTACGCGCAGGACAAGATCAGCTGGAGAAGATGCTCATGATAGAAATTGGTAATGTGATTGATAACTTTATTCAGCCACTACCAGTTGAGTTCAGGAATGAAGGTCGAGATTCGCCCACATTTAGGTTCCGGGATGACTTCTTGCACAGAGTGATGTCTGTTAGGAATTGGGAAGTGCATTAGTTGTCAAAGTCTCAATTCTTGTCAATGTTGTTTGCTGGAAAGAGGATAACCTTTGCCCGATACCTGCCTCCGATCCTTGCCTCCGATACCTGGCTTCGATACCTGCCTCGATACTGCCTCCGATACCTGCCTCTGATACCTGCCTCTGATAATTGTCTGCGATTCATCATAAGAGACTTTCCTCTCGTGGTTCAAGAGAAATTCCAAGATGGAAACTTCTTTGTCAAATTATCAGAATGTCGTTTCAATACTGTTTGGGTTAACATGCACTGGGCACTAGAGGAAATAATGAATTGTAGGGTGACGGTAGCATAATGGGACTTACTCTGCGCAGTCAGGCTCTGGCATGTTCGTTTCTGACACGCCAGCCAGAACACGCCCCTTTTGAGGACTCCATATAAAGTTAATTAGGCCACGCTCACAAGACCTAGGAGGATCAATGAACCCTTTACTTCTTGCATATACTGCGAAACCCGTGCACGGTTGCATAAAGTAACTTAGGTACTCTAAGAATAGTGTTACTCACCATCTCCTGACCGGCAGTAGTCACTGTCGACTGATCCTTTTGCCAGGTCCACTGATCTTTTATCCCGTTGGTGTCATTTATATCGACCTGACCCGTAGTGTTTACTCTATTAATGGTCTGGGTGACCAGGCAGACTTCGTGTACAATACGACCCCTCATACTCGTTGCCAGCATACTTGCCACTTCATATGTTATGTACCCTACGAAAAAGGAACAATCCCGCATCGCGCATTAGAAGAACATATTGGCCACTACGTCCATCCAGGCAAGGAGCACAGTGGGAAGTTGGGTTAATTAATTATTAAGTGCGCTGAAGAATTAGGTTTGGGCGACTTAGACGAGCATATGAGTTATTTGCAATTAAGGTGGAGCGCGCGTAGGAGCATACGCAACTATAGTCCTCTAAATCACCCACACTTTTAGCGTTATGATTATTGATTAATATATTGACTGTGAGACAGACACCTGAAACGCGACAAACTAGTAACTCTAAAGTTCTTCGTGTTATGGTCAGAACTGCTGACACTATATTGACTTGGTCGGTCTTGTGTTTACGCCTACTATGACTACTGCTATGGCAGCTAGAATCACAATCTAATATCACAGTTTTCGAAAGATTTTTCCTCTTCTTGAGCTTCCCAGACGACTTTATTGTACATTGTAATGTCCACAACTTCTAGCTTCATCGGTTAGCAAACCAACTGTTTGAGACTTATTAAGAAGACTACGTAAAACTTTGTAAGTATCGGTAAAACACACGAGCGCATTATAGGTGGTAGCACTCTGTTCTGCTCTATAAGCTTTTCCCTAAGATCTAAGAAATTATTCAAGCACAGTTACACAGTTAAAAAATGTTGATCGTTTTATGAGCGATCTTTGTATCGCTCACTTTGAGTATTGCCTCTGATCGATTGACCTCTATTCATGCAGAAACCGGACAGGACGTATAGTACTGGTTCTTTGCCTTTCATTCACGTCTATGGTAGTACATAGTTGTCGAGTAATTTCACACTTAGCGCACGGGTGCAATACACCCCTACCACACACCCACCCCAACCCCCTGACTAGCATTAGGTAAATACAATATCAATAGAAAGGCCAGATCAGTATCTAGATGTCCTTCTAATTCATGAATCCATTTCCTCACTCAATCATATGACGTCATAATCAACTACACGACGCATATGCTTAAGTCACAATCAGGACGTTATGAATGATTCGATAAAGCCAGTCTTTAACGCTTAATAGGCCGGCGCGTTATACGAATTGTATGTGTTTGCTATTTAATAAACATTCTGTTGAATATTTTGAAACTAATTTGACTGGGCACTGTTGCTACCATGGCATTCAAAATATTTAACAGCTTATCTGTATAGTTTTCTGGAAATCGATAGTCAGGAAGTTCAGAGATCGCTCGATCCCAACACGGACGAGGTGTGGGCGGAGCTTAAAAAGAGATGGATGTGGGCATAGCTAAAATGGAAAGGTCCATCAAGTGGTATCCATCTTGTTTACGCTGAAGCTCATCGGTGTGAGAATTGTTTTATATGCGTCATGTGATAATTTGGTACTGGAATAATAAGAGGCATCGTGATGTCATCATGCTTGATAGAGCCTGCACACGATATGACCCGTATCGAAACCATTCATCGTGATAAATTGCACAAGAATTTTAATTTCATGAAACAACTTATCCAATGCTCTTATTACTTTATCGATCTCATTTGATTCATTACTGACATCTCTTTGAAAGCTGCGGAGAGACCATTTGATTGACAATAATACGCTCCCACAAAGAGCCATCGCTTGATTTCATATCAATTATCCTCGCCTTATAAGGGGAGAAAGCTATTGTATTCAGCTGCCTGTCTGTCAGTTTGTCTGTCTGCCTGCCTGCCTGCCTGCCCACCCGCTCGCGTGCCAGCCTACCTGCATGCGTGCATGCCTGCCTGCCTGCCTGCCCACATATCCGCCTGTCTGTCTGTATGTCTGTCAGTCCATAGCTGTGTCTAAAAACGGCTGATCCGGGTGTTTCAAATTTTCATACACCAAAGGAACTTGCAGACTTTGTCATTGATCCGGATAATAGACCCGGAATACGGATTGAACAAATTATGGATATCGTGGAAGCTACGGGCCCGATTTGGTTCAGATTTCAACACAGGGAAGGGCATACCAGTACATTAAGATTCCACAATTTCGGGCGAGATCCGAAAAAATCTGGAAAATGCCGAAAATTGCCCCAAAATACAATGTGACAAAACGGAAAAACCGATTACTCTTGGTTGCATAAACGTAACTGATGCCTTCCCAAGTTAAACATTTGCATAAAACCATTCCACTGACCAGAAATTCTGGCTTAAATGGATGTGAGTCACTGACCGGTTGAAGATAAAATTGTTTTAAATGACGACGCCTATGGTGGTGGTAATTATGATGATGATGATGATGATGATGATGGTGGTGAGATGCTGAGGATGATGATCATTGTGGTGATAGTGGTTGTGAAGATGGTGGTAAGGGAGGTGTTGATGTTGGTGGTAGTAGTTGCGGTGATGATGATGGCGGTGGCTGCGGTGATGATGATGATGATGATGATGATGATGATGATGATGATGATGAGTGTACTGGTATTGGTGTTGGTACTGATGTTGTACTGGTGTTTGTGTTGCTATTGGTGTTGGTATTGTTGTTGGTGTTGGTATTAGTGTTGGTGTTGGTGTTGATGACGTTGATGGTGATTGTTGCGGTGGTGATGATGATGCCGCTGCTGCTGTTGTTATTACTGCTATGAGACGCTGGCTTTGTTGAGGTTCTTGACCAAGCTGCTGCATATCCATATAGTTTCCTGGCCTGTCGCTTGTTTGGGCGTGTCGCTTGTTTGGGCGTGTCGCTTGTTTGGGCGTTGGTTTATTTCCCAGCAAAGTAATATATTGGCCAGGCGCCGGATTTTTGGAGGAAGAATAATTTCCTAATATTCTGAAAATTACTTACCTGTAATCATAAGTTACCGTTGCTTAATGCCAGCAACAGCTTCAGCTCAAATTAATTTAGAAATACACAACTGTTTATCATTATCAGTGTAGTGATGCTTTCAACCCCATAGACTAAATTGGCTAAACTCATTACGGTGTTGTGTATATTTTGTTTTAACTTATAGAATTAATTCCAATATGCTGGTTTCAACACAATCAACTGATATGCTATCTCATCCTGTCTGCTTGTCTTGAAATTGTGATATATGCAGTTCGTGGTTGAAAGGGTTATGGTTGACATACTGGGATTTTGAAGGATGAAAGACGTAATTGTTGATCATTGTACATGTTGCAAGAAATACCATCATTTCATAAGTGAATGGACCTTTCCAGTTTTAGCTATGCCCTGCCCACCTCTAGCCAAGCTCGAACCACACGCCGTGTTGGGATTGATCGATCCCCGAATGCCCTGACTATCAATTTCCTGAAAACTATACAGTTAAGTTGTTAAATATGTCAGCAACAGCGCCCAGTCAAATTAGTTTCAAAATATTCAACAGGATATTCATTAAATAGTAAAGACATAAAATTCGTACAATAACGCATAGTCCGTCTTCAACTATGCGTTCGTGACGTACTTATCTACGTTATTCATGACGTCATTGATTGTGATGTCATATGATGGATGGATAAACTTCGAACAGTCCATTGATAACAACAGATATTATAGCATTGCGTAAGTAGTGACACCACCCAACAGATTTAACCGTAACTATTTCAAGCCTAAAAGGAGAATCAATTTCTTTATGGTCCAAAATATAGTTTGCTAAATTACAGTATATTGAAACTAATGGAATCAATGGATATTGCTGTATATCGCTTCCACCAGAATTAGCTTTAAAAAACTAAGAGCTTAATGAAATTGAGATAATGGTGTTCCCACGGTCACATGATTAATCAAGAATTTAAACTATCGAACAGTATCAACAGCAACCGATCCATTTAGAAAGCAACTGAAACTGCTTGTGTTTATGTATTTTGCTTGTTTGCATTCTGGATATATGCCATTTTATTATTAAAACACTTAATATTTCATAACTTATAAACAGACTGTGTTCTCATTACGAAGAAGGAAATCAAAATTATTTCAATAATTATTATTAAATATCATCTACAGGAAACCATGTTGTATTAATATTAATTTATTAGTAATTTATCTTAGAAAACCTCGGCATTTGGAAGTCAATTTCCCACGTTCCCACATGGAGAAAGCTGCCCAGGTTCCACTATCTATTTATTTCCACACCACAGCTGATCGCATACATGTAGTTTATTTACATGACAAATAGAACTACTAGAAAGACTTAAAACCACGATGTGGCAAGTGTCATTGCTCTACCATTTATGCGAAGGTGCATTGCAATCCTTGATACAGGTGCATGAGCATACATCCGTTGAGGTTCCCTCGCCAAGAAAATGCCCATCACATCACACACAGTGATGAATGTAAATCCAAGAATGAAGTGTCCACATTATTTCACAAAATAGCCACACATTATTTCACAAAATAGGCACTGATTTGGAGATATTGATCAGTATAGTCCTATTCTTTGACACATGAAGCATGTAGATGTCGCAATGGATTTTGCTAGCGACGGGTAAGCATTGGATCAGCGCAGTTGTGTTCTCTACTATTATTATTATGTGTTTCCAGAGTCTGCAGCATATCTACTATGCAGGAGTAAGAACATACGTGGCATGCAGCGTGTCTACTATGCTGGAGTAAGAGCATACGTGGCATCCAGCATGTCTACTATGCAGTAGTAAGAACATACGTGGCATCCAGCATGTCTACTATGCAGGAGTAAGAACATACGTGACATGCGGCATGTCTACTATGCAGGAGTAAGAACATACGTGGCATGCAGCATGTCTACTATGCAGGAGTAAGAACATACGTGACATGCGGCATGTCTACTATGCAGTAGTAAGAACATACGTGGCATCCAGCATGTCTACTATGCGGGAATAAGAACATACGTAGCATGCAGCATGCCTACTATGCAGGAGTAAGAACATACGTGGCATGCAGCATGTCTACTATGCAGGAGTAAGAACATACGTGACATGCGGCATGTCTACTATGCAGTAGTAAGAACATACGTGGCATCCAGCATGTCTACTATGCAGGAATAAGAACATACGTGGCATGCGGCATGTCTACTATGTAGGGGTAAGAATATACGTGGCGTGCATCATGTCTACTATGTAGGAGTAAGAACATACGTGGCATGCGGCATGTCTACTATGCAGTAGTAAGAACATACGTGGCATCCAGCATGTCTGTTATGCAGGAATAAGAACATACGTAGCATGCAGCATGTCTACTATGCAGGAGTAAGAACATACGTGGCATGCAGCATGTCTACTATGCAGGAGTAAGAACATACGTGACATGCGGCATGTCTACTATGCAGTAGTAAGAACATACGTGGCATCCAGCATGTCTACTATGTAGGAGTAAGAACATACGTGGCATGCAACATGTCTACTATGCAGGAGTAAGAACATACGTGGCATGCAGCATGTCTACTATGCAGGAGTAAGAACATACGTGGCATGCAGCATGTCTACTATGTAGGAGTAAGAACATACGTGGCATGCGGCATGTCTACTATGCAGTAGTAAGAACATACGTGGCATCCAGCATGTCTGCTATGCAGGAATAAGAACATACGTAGCATGCGGCATGTCTACTATGTAGGAGTAAGAACATACGTGGCATGCGGCATGTCTACTATGCAGTAGTACGAACATACGTGGCATCCAGCATGTCTGCTATGCAGGAATAAGAACATACGTAGCATGCAGCATGTCTACTATGCAGGAGTAAGAACATACGTGGCATGCAGCATGTCTACTATGCAGGAGTAAGAACATACGTGACATGCGGCATGTCTACAATGCAGTAGTAAGAACATACGTGGCATCCAGCATGTCTACTATGCAGGAATAAGAACAAACGTGGCATGCGGCATGTCTACTATGTAGGAGTAAGAACATACGTGGCGTGCATCATGTCTACTATGTAGGAGTAAGAACATACGTGGCATGCAGCATGTCTACTATGTAGGAGTAAGAACATACGTGGCATGCGGCATGTCTACTATGTAGGAGTAAGAACATACGTGGCATGCGACATGTCTACTATGTAGGAGTAAGAACATACGTGGCATTCGACATGTCTACTATGTAGGAGTAAGAACATACGTGGCATGCATCCCGTGCTGCTCTTTACAGAACATGTTCCATGGATTTATGCCAAATACAGCACACTATTGCCAAGTTGTTCCTGTCATGCGTGCAAGTCCTCGGCAGAGAAAGGAGACATACCTTCTGTGGATGAACATGGTAGAAGGGGCATCGCCTTTCTTTATGACATGTCATAATTTTCACTCCTGCTGTGTAGTCTCTGAACAAGTCAACCTGCCTTTCTGATGTAACTTGCTTCTCAATGTGTCAGGTCAGGGCTACGTTGTCTTTGCTTACAATTCCATCACAATTTGTCACAGACAAATGCAAGAACGCTATTTGGTGTTCCAGTACCTTGTTCATATCTCCTGGATATCAGTAGTAAACAATGGTTTGCATTGAGCACAATTACCTTGTTGGTGGGTTTCATCATTTTCATCGCCTGAATGGTTTTAATTCATCTAGTGAACCAGAAATAACTGACAATATACTCCGTAGAGTACAATCACTTACATCGAAAGAATCACTCATATTGTTTTCAAGTAGGTCAACAACGGATTGGACATCTGTTTCATCCATCTGAATGTCGAATGTTGCTAGTTCACGATGGCTGATACCTCTCCCATCAATGGTTATATTGCTGACTATTATCCAAGCGATGAGGATGAGACATTGATGCAATTACACCAATGTTCACTGCTATATCCACGAGACCTGTTTCACCGAATCACGGTCCATGATAGAGAGAGGGTTGGAAATTGTGAGGAATGCATGCACGTCAATCTTTTACGATCAGATCACATACTTACTTAGCATTGTTCCACAAAAATTCACGGAGGCCTTTGTATAGAGTGCCGAAATCATATAATTGCGGGAAGTTCAATTGTCTTGGCTTGTCAGTATTTGATGAACAGTTGGCATGCCAGTTGTTCGAGAACTGATAGTTTTCATGAAACCAATTCATCATGAATCCATTTCCTCATTCAATCACATTATGACGTCATAATCAACTACGTGACGTGTGGGCTGACGTGAAATCCATGACGTCATGAATGAGTCTATATTGTCCGTCTTTAACGATTAATAGTCCGACACGTTTTATGAATTGCATGTCTTTATCATTTAATAAACATTATGTTGAATATTTTGAGGCTAATTTGACTGGGCGCTGTTGCTACCATAGGCAGCAACAGCACCCAGTCAAATTAGTTTCGAAATTTTCTACAGGTTTCCCTGTATAGTTTTCTGAAAATTGATAGTCAAGAGGTTCAGGGATCGATCGATCCCAACACGATCGAGGTGTGGGCGGAAATTAACTAGTGATGGGCGGGGCTTAGATAAAACTGGAAAGGTTCATTATAACTGTTTGTAAACTTGTTAAATCCCATCTATGAGCTGATTTTCTGCTTAGCCGTATCACATTCACTCAGCAAAGGCAATTCAATGTGTATATGTTTGGCAATGCTTGTGCTACACACTCTGCATTAACAGGTCGCATTAGTGTGTAGCATCTGGTAGCAATATATGTTCTGATATATTATTTCCCCTTACCAGTTTTAATGATAGATTCTTACCATACAAATTGGATTTTATATTCAGGTCAATGGCAGTAAGGATGCCGATGGTCCACATGACACACACGAGAGGGCTATCAAATATTCTGTATCGGTCAACCCACTTGTGCATGGAGTCTTTGCATGAAGGAATGATGGAAGACTAACTAAACGGGTGGCCATACAGATGGACAAAGCAAATCCTAAATCTTATATGTGTCCATAACTGGGCGTGCACAGACATGTTTCTTCAATTCATACTTTTTCACATAGATGATGGGCGTGTGCGTGCGGACCGTGGTCTCGGTCGGCCAGGTGCGCGAGCGAACGCGGGCGAGTGGCGGCGCTCGAACTATCGTACCGATGGTGTGCTTCGGTGTTGTGCCGCCCAGCTACCAGCTATTCGTCGAGCGGAAGTGCGCCTCAGCCATACATAGCTACTAGTATCAAGAGATCGTACATATTTATCATAATACCATTGAACAGGATGTTAAATCAGAATCCGTATATAGATCTAAGCTTAAAAATTCCGTTTAACATTTAAAATGTCCAGCATGCATTTCTTACATTGGCCTGTCATCCACTTTCAGTGCCATCTTTTGATACCACCTTTTGGTACCAACCAACAGCTCTGGCCCATTGACAGATGTAATAGATGGCGCACATCTTTACCGACAAGACATTAAACGGATCTCCAGCACAGGATAGTTGGAGAATATGTACCCAGCAATACTCAAATGTATTACCACACAGAATAACAACTGATAAATTTGAACCAAAGAATACACCGATTGCCTTCGTCTGATAAATTTATAAACAACAAGTGAATAACATACGCGTTTTCGTTGTCAAGTGCGCATGGCAAATCTACAGCTCTTCTTTATGTGGGCACTCGAGGCTATTTTCTGGACGATTCGCGTGCCATATCAGTAACTGCAAGACGATTGGTTGATAAATGGATAGACACGGCCAAACCTTCCCCAATCCATTGTACTTGCCGCTTCATGATAATTTAGATTAGTGTTGCCAATGCAGTATACGAGCAAGCATACATGCCTAGTTAATATTAGCAGTATTAGAGGAATCCAAAATGGAGAATATTACATTGCTTCAAACATCAAACAATGCATATAAAATGCAGCTCAGAAATAAGTTAGTATGTTTCTAAAACAAAAAGAGAAACATGTTAGTTAGTAAGAAATGTTCTGTAGAATATCTAATAAATTGAACATTGGAAGACTTTGCTGCATTTTATTTTAATGTGGAAAGTTTAAAGGTATTTCTGAGCCGTGCTTTGAAAGAAACCACCTGCCAGCGACACTAGATTATATAACGTCGCCACTTGCTTACTGGTTGTTTATTATGATTTGGCTGAGAGGGTGGGTGGGGATGTACGTAGCTTACGATATAAAGCAAACACGTGAACGTGGGTGGACGGTCATCCAGTACGCTAAAGGCTATTCCTGCTTTTGCTCTAATATTATCTCCCTTTCAGTATGAATTATTAAATGCCTGTACTGTTTCTAGTGAGTGAGTGAGTGAGTGAGTGAGTTATTAAATGCCTGTACTATTTCTAATTAGTGTGTGTGTGCGCGCGGGCGCGTGCGTGCGTGCGTGCGTGCGTGCGTGTGTGTCAATTGACGTCTCGCCGGTCAATGCGTGTGCTTAGTCGCTGCTTACAGTACTACTCAGAAATAACGTAAAATGTTCCAAAACAAAATAAAACGTACAGTTGAATATTTTGAACATAATTAGATTGGAAAACATTGCTGCCTGAGGCAGCAGCGTCTTCCAATCCCATTATGTTCAAAATATTCAACAGAACGTTTCTTATTAACTAATATGTAAACTTCTATTTTTGTTTTGGGAACATGTTAACTTTTTTATGAGCTGTACTGCGACATAGCGGCTAGATGCTGCGTCTTGACGCTCGCTGATTAACGCTAAGCAATGTGTAAGCATTATTACTTATGCATGGTATGTATGTAAGTGAATTACTCATGGATAACTATTTCAATATTACCATGACAGTATGACGCGTAACACAATACGCGTGACGTAATTAGTCAGATCATCGTTCCTAGAACTGATTGGCTCATTCCATTAGGGAAATCACTGGACGCTCGGATTTGCTCTCATTATGACTACCGTGAAACTGAACTGATTTATTGCTAAGACAACGATGGCGTTGGTAGGCCTTTACATACGTAACTATAGCGTCGAAAGGCCTGTTGATACGTTAGATTACAAAGCTAGCCTTTCTTTTCCGTACTAATCGCATATGTGTTAGGGTCATAGACGCGTGTGGTCATATAGGGGAGGAACTAAATTGGCGTTAGTGATATAAATGTAAATATTATGTCGGAAAAGGTTTAGAAAGCAGAATAGTAGGCTATTTATTGTATGGCTATCAATACCTCTTGTGTCAACGTAACCCAATACTGGTCAAGCCGGATTTTCAGACTCGTATTTTCTCGACATGCAAATGGATATTGGCTAAACAAACCCTTGCAATTTCTTGATCATTAACCATATTAACCATTCCGTGATTAAGCCGTCCAGAATTAGCATATGTAGTGGTGTTGAGGAACGCGTATTTGCAGGAGAATAGAAAGCTATTTTGCAGGCCTAAATATAAGTGCAAAAATCACAACATTCTTGAAAGATGTTGACCAGCAAGGGTTCATTGATATGAGTCGTATTTTAACCTTTTGCTGGGTGTGTTGTCACAAGATTTGTTAATGTATTAGACCATTACTTTGGGCATATGTAGCTCGTTCTATATTCATACGCTAATGTAGCATAGTGATGTTTATTTGAAGTTGGACAAAGGTCATGATAAAGGTCACGGATGTGCTGGTTATCGCTAAGTATTAATTTCAGTTTTTTCACTGCACAATTATCCAATGAATGAATCCAGTTTTAGATTTGCCCCACCTATCTCTAGCTAAACTCCACACACGCTTTGCCAGTGTTGGGATCAATCGATGCCCGCACTCCCTGAATCCCAATTTTCGGAAAATGATATGGGTAAACTGTTGAATATCTTGAAAATAATTTGACTGGGTGCTGTTGCTGCCTATTCCTATGGCAGCAGCAATGCCCAGTCAAATTAGTTTCAAAACACTCAACAGAATGTTTATGAAATAGTAAAGACATACTGTTCGTACAACGTGACAAACTATTACGCGTTTATGACGGGAATAATCACATCATTCATGGCGTAATTGGCTATGACATCAGCCTACATGTGCCGCTGTTTATTATGACGTCATATGGTTGACTGAGATACTGGATTCCTCCATTCCATTACGAAATATTAGCTTGTGTTTAAATTCTGACCAATTCACACCTCTAATCTCGAAATCACAATTTCACGACAAGCATGCAAATAATCTGTAGAATATGTTGCAGACTAATTTGAATGGAATGTGTTGCAGTTGTCCCAGTTAAATTAGTCTCAAAACATTCCAGAAAACATTTGTTAAATTCATTTGTGATTTCGAATTCGGATAGCTGGGTTGCAAAACGTGTTGCTGTCTCTGGCATCCACGATCTGCTGCTAACCCTGGCAATCACGCGGCGTCTTTCAATTAATTCACAGTTAATTGGTCAGAAAGGTGTAAAACTCTGAAGATGTAGCCTATATCCTTTATATCAAAATGCCGTAATAAGTTTGAAATATAACGTTTTCACACATTGATTATATATGGTGAACACGAGAACTTACTGAAACATGCCGCTACCGCAGAGATCTAGATTGCGTGACATCTGGTCAGTGGCTCAAACAGTTGTGGTCAGAATAACATTCATATGTCACGCCCTTGTGACTGTCTGGAGAACAGCTGATGTGAGGGCAAGCGACGTTAACTGGTTACTCGCCCTGCCATGCGTACTTCTTATATTAGAAGGAATTGCTACGATCGTGAAACGCAAAGGACAAGAACTGAAATGGTATTCTACTACTACTACTACTACTACTACTACTACTACTACTACTACTACTACTACTACTACTACTACTACTACTACTACTACTACTACTACTACTACTACTACTACTACTACTACCGTAGTGACCTGGTGTTGTTAAGAAACTCTGACTTCCAGCAGTTCAAGGTACTGAACTGCGACCTAGATTCTCTGAAATGTTGAAATTATAGCCTCGCTAAGCTCCTGGTGGTCAGCCCCCAGTAGTAGATGTTCAAATAGCCAATTGTCACTGAAAATCATAATAATTGGTGCCTTAGAGAGAATCTGTGTAAATGGGTATGGCAGTGTGGGTGCGGTCAGTGTGGGGTGGAGTGGGGGCAGTGGGCAACACGAGATGGTCTGTGTGAAGTGGATGAGGTGGAACCATGCATGTATTTAAATGGCTGTATTGAAATATTGCAAAAGAAAAGAGTGACTCATCATAAAGATTTGAGAACTAAAATAACTACACAGGGCATTCCCCCCCCCCCCCCCCCTCCACCCAGATCTTGGGAGGAGGTCACCCATTTTTCTTTATTATGTGATTGCCATTTTGCAACTAAAAGACTTTTCATTTGCAACATTTACCAAGGCTAGCAAATCTGAAATTTCAATTAAGTATGAATAAATCTTAGCAAATTATACGATTTAATTTAACATAATGTACAATTTCAGCTCAATCCATTAATAAGTAATAAAGTTACATTAACGAAAGATATGGAAGTGAATTTATGTGACAGACAGTGGCTTTTCGTTTGGTTATACCACATTATTAAGCCATACACAAATAGTAGCTTGATTTCAGCGAGCTGACCTAACCATACGCGTAGGTTTGAAAGCACATGGATGACATCATATTTAGGGATGGCATTTCACATTTGGCTAATTTCAGAGCTAGGTATTATTACTTGCGAGAGCCCCAAAACCAAATCGGAAAAAACTAGATCGGAACTAAATCATCACTTCTCGAGCCTGGCATACCTGGGGCAATTGACCTGCCAATTTTGGGGCCCTGTGTACATACAGACAGGATAATTGGATACACCTCTGGTTTATTAAAAAAAATATTTTCGAGAGTTTAACTGCATACTTATTATCATTGAAAGTTGAACTAAATAAAATGACTTTATATGGCTTTAGAGATATGGTGTTTTTTGTGATATGTAGGCCTATGTGTTTAATATTTTTAACATTCATATTGAAATATGTTTAAAAAAATGTTTTTCTCTCTATTGGTGCGGGGCCCCCAAATGTGTGGGGCCATACCATCTGCTACATTTGCTACTAGGTTAATCCGGCACTGTATAATTGGTAAATACTTCGCTCGTGTTGGGATCGACCGATCTCTGAACACCCTGACTATGAATTTCCAAAAAAGACTACACATTTAAGCTGTTGAATATTTTGAAACCAATTTGACTGGGTGCTGTTGCTGCCTAAGGCAGCAACAGCGCCCAGTCAAATTAGTTTCAAAATATTCAACAGCATGTTTATTAAATAGCAAACAATTACGAAGACATACAATTCATACAACGTGTCGAAGTATTTGAGATTTGGTGACGGTCGATATGGAACCCCTTGTGACGTAATGATTGTGAAGTCATCATACACGACCTGGGCTGATTATGACGTCATACGAGGTCGGATGATGGATGAATACTCTGGAAAGGTGAATTGGTAAATACTATTCGAGGCAAATGAAAAATAGCAACAATAGCGCTCTGGTAATATCAACTCCTACTTCTTCAGGAAAATCAAGCCTTATCATAGTAGACGTGCACAGAATTGGGGGTTGACTTCAAATCATGATGAAAAGTTTCTTTTGCTATGAAAGTTCCCTAGGGACATAGAAAGAAATTATTCAAAGACACAATTTGCACCTTAAAATTCAAGATGGACACCGTCATCTTGGAAAACATGAACGACATGAACCGTTTGTCATATAAACTATTAAACTATAATATACATTTTCTGAACTCGTTTCTGGTGTCACTTTCGCATTTTGAAATAAATTCAAAGGTGAAATCAGGGTAATAATACACAAGGTTGCCATTTTAAGTAAATTTCTGAAAACAAAATTTAAAGAGCAAATTAACTTAAAGATCGCATATGATCAAGAAAATACATGGTTTACAGAGAAAGCTATGCGTACATAAATTATTGACAATGACAATATTTACATGAAGCGCATCTGTTCATTCTAATGTGTGGCTTCGAATGGCCGTTAGAATCAAATCAGTTGGAGGTGAATACACGTTTTAAAAGTAGCTTGCCAACGTTAGCACAATCATAGACCAATGATGCTGTAAATAGTGATCAAATTTTCATCACTAACCACCAACAATTCTGATTTAAAGGATTGTTCCACCGATTCAAGACCAGACGCTGAGGCAATGTCAGGTACCTCTTTTTCACTGACGCTGACTGTGTTGCTGCGGATGGTAAGCCTACATCGTTGAATATCTTACAGTCTCACACAGAATATGGCTCAAACTGCCTTGCAAGTTTCAATAATCCATGCAGTGTTGAGCCTATATCAAGTGGATCTTCCTTTACATATACAGACCATGCTGCTGCTAAAGGTAAGATCATTGGTTGCAGTTTTGTCCCGATAAACTCCACTTTATTCGGACCCGACTGCCCTTCAATCAAACATGTGGTGCTTTGTGCTGAGCCCACACATGATAACTCATAATTCACCGATACTGACATGCCATTTCTGAAGGCAAATCAACCATTTACAGTCCAACTCTACAGCTATGGCAATCTTCACATGCCTCCACCTGGCATTTGACAAGCCACGTCAGCAATACATGCTTGTCATCAGGTGGGGTCTCCTTCTCAGATATGAGTGGCGTGTGTTGTGAATGAAGCAGATGACCAACTTGAAGATGGTGGAACACTGTTAGGAATGCAGCGACATCAGACCCGACATGGATCGCTGCTGGAGCTGCCGATGTATCTCCCATGTATGCTTAGCTCCCGGTCACTGGAATCACATGATGGGATGCATGATACTTTCTCCTGATTCTCAACTGAAAGTGCATTAGATGCAGGTTGAATGATCTTAGGACGTTATGTAGGCACTCTGCTACCACACACTACTGACAATTTGCAGACTCTACTATATTTAGTGCCGAAAAACGGCAAATGGTTCTCATCCATGGCAAGCATTGCAGCCTTTCGATTCTCCATTTAAGCAGTTGGATAGACATTGTCCTCAATCATCTCGGTGACAAATCATCTTATTTTATCACTTGCAACTGGCGACGTTGCTGCGACATATTCTTAAACCAATCACTTATCTTCACATTGCATGCTTAATTAGTAATGATGAAAGCAACGGTACCAATACTCATCCCTCTTCCCTCCATCAAGTCAATGGAGCAGTAATGGTGGTATTGGAGGACGATAAACATGCTAAGCAAAGGAACATATATCTATATTCATGCATGCTTTCAGTCACATATTAAATTGAAATCAACAAACAGAAAAAGGCAATTGTTAAAACTTATAGTTTGTATGTGAATACATTACATGCTGTCACTTTCTCACACATGTGATGCGACAAATAAATTAACCTAGACCTAGTGTCCATAGATTCGCCTTTCCATTTTTAGCTATGCCCCGCCCATCACTAGCTAAGCTCCACCCACTCCTCGCCGTGTTGGGATTGATCGATCCCCAAACGCCTTATCTACCAAATTCCTGAAAACTATACAGGGAAGCTGTATAATATTTTGTGACTAATTTGACTGCGTGCTGTTGCTGCCTATGGCAGCAACAGCGCCCAGTCAAATTAGTTTCAAAATATTCAACAGAATATTTACTAAATAGTAAAAGCAAACAATTTGTACAACAAAGCATAGACCGTCTTCAAATATGCATTCGTGACGTACTTATCGACGTCGTTCATGACGTCATTCATTATGATGTCATTGTACACACCACGCAGTTCATTATGACGTCATATGATGGGTGGGTACTCTGGAAAGGTGAATTGAGAAGTGAGGAAATTTTACAATCATGTCCGATTATACTTGTAAAAGTAATTAGTGTTGCATATATATATATATATATATATATATATATATATATATATATATATATATATATATATATATATATATATATATATATATATATATATATAATTATTATTATTATTATTATTATTATTATTGTTATTATTAATCTGCAATGCACATCACAAGTAAATCATTTCTACAATTGCAATATATGAAACATAACGAAATAATTGTGTGAAGTCTTATTATGGAAGATAGCTAGTCTTACAATAAGGCCGAAGTTTATTAAGTATAGGTAAAAACTGCAATTAATGGTCATCTTAAGACATGATTAACTATATAGTTAATGTTAGGAATGGACTGGTTAAGTGAGGAATGTCACATTCTTCTGAGAACATTATATAGAACATCTAGAGCTTGAAATAATAATAAGAACAACAACAACAACAACAACAACAACAGCAACAATAATAATAATAATAATAATAATAATGATAATAATAATAATAATAATAATAATAATAATAATAATAATAATAATAATAAATAGAGAACATTTACTGAAGTAACTGTAATTCTGCGATGTCTGATCATTAAGGAATATTATAAGGCCTCTTCTAAGACCATTGAGCACGCCTGGTGATGATCCTATACAATTTTTAGGTGTAGTCACAGTTCAAAGATCCATGCTTGATATTCCCATAGGTTTACACAACGACCCTAAGGATAAAATAAGGTGTCACTTTGAAGTTTGATGATGAAGCATGTAACTTATGCCAAACATACAAATTGGAAATATTTACCTATGAATGACTGTGCCAAGGGAGATATTAATATTTTCATTGGAAATTATTTAGATCTCTCAATGTTCTAGAATCTGACAAGGTCTGAAGAGAATTCGGAGAAACTCTAGGAGAAAACGCTGTTCAAATCTCACTCCCATAGGTTTAGTATGGGAGATATGTGGCATGGAATAGCAGATTTCTCCAAAACTGTTGGATGGATAAACTTTAAATTTGATGCCAAATCAAGTCAATATAAGACCCAGAAGTTCACCTACTTTTCAAGTCGATTGGAGCCAAACGAATTTCGGCGGCCATTTTGAAAAAAAATTGCATTTTCTTCGCCATTTGTCATCCTGAAGGCTGGTATTTTTTACCCCAAAATGTGCGCCTGGCCGGTTCAAACAAAAATTTCTTCATAATCTTTCATCACAAGTTCATTTTTGCAAAAAACGAAAACTGGTATTTTTGACTAAAATTTTCACATGGCGACCATTTCGATTTCTTTTTTCATTTGTAACATCCTAACCAAGTATGGTAGCGATCCAATCAAAACTATTGGTGTCGTAGCACTTCACAGATCAATGATGAGAATCACCATTCATTCCCTATGGGCCATTTTCCATGCATTGGCGATCAAATCTCTATATGTAGTAGCGCTTCAAATATCAGTTTTAAAAATCCCCATTCATTTCCTACGGGCTCCATTTGCCCACTCAAAGGTGGGTAGCTCGAAATAAAAGCACAAGCGCACGATTCCAGGCTGTGTAGCAGAGGTTGACCAAGTTTGGAGCTGAAAGGATGAAAACTGTATGAGATGCGATGCAAAGATTTTGACGAAAATAGGAAATAAAGAAAGAAGAAAGATCCTGAGTGATTTTAGTAATCTGTGATATGCATTGCAGATTAATAATAATAATAATAATAATAATAATAATAATAATAATAATAAAAATATATATATATATGCTTTTTCTCAGTTTATTGAGTATAAGTTTTGGATCCTTAATTTGAAAAGAAATCATATACAATCGTGGAAACAATAAAGACTCTATATCTTATCGCACATCCTGGATGCAACAGTAGAAGGGCGACGATATAGACATCGATCGGATTGGTCGAGAGCTTGATGACGTCATCAATATTTGAATCATTTGTTCCCTCTCGACCAAGTAGATTTGAGTACTTTCTAGTATCATCGCTGTTTTCAGTGATGTAGATGGGTGGGCACATGCTGATGACTGACAGGTGCAATGAGGTTCGAAGTTGTCAGTGGGCATGTGACACCCCTAGGCCAATCAGATCGACGTCTATATCGTCGCCCTGGTACAAGATTGTATGACACTTCTAGGCCAACCAGATTGACGTCTATATCGTCACACTTGTAAGCCAGTTTTTATCGTCGCCCTGGTTAGGTCCAGTATATTGATAACAGCTGGCTCGTTGCCAGACATTATGTCACTTGAAAAGGCGTTCTCTAAGGTAGGGTTGAGGTCGGTGGGTGGGGTGGCCTAATTGTCTTTATATCATCGCCATGGACAGGCAATCTGCATCGTCGTCCTGGGTTATGTCGACTCAATGCATGCCAGTTGAATTATTGCCAGGCCTAATGACCCGTGAAAGGGAAGTGACCTATGGTCAGCGATGATACTAGAAAGTACTGAAATCTAATTGGTCGAGAGAGAACAAATGATTCAAATATTGATGACGTCATCAAGCTCTCGACCAATCCGATCGATGTCTATAACGTCGCCCTTCTACTGTTGCATCCAGGATGTGCGATAAGTCTTTATTGCTTCCACGATTGTATATGATTTCTTTTCAAATTAAGGATCCAATACTTATACTCAACAAACTGAGAAAATTTGGAAGTCCAAAACATATTAAGCCAGGACTTGCCACACCATATTTATCAGTGCTTGAATGGTACTTCCAATTACGCTCTCTTTTAAAGTATTCCAAATCAGAGTTGCTGTATCCCACATTGTGTCCATAATAAACAATCTCCACCCTTTTTTTCTGCAATATACATACACCTGAAATGACAATCACATAAAACTTGAACTCTCATAAATACGCTGGCGTGCGTAAGTGTCTGGGTGCATTCGTGCTTTCGTTCGTTCGCTCTTGTGCGCGTGTGTGCGTACGTTCTTGTATGAGTGACTGAGTGAATGAGTGGATGCGTGCGTGTGTATGTGCTTGCGTGTGTGCCTACATGTGTGTGCGTGCGTGCGTGCGTGCGTGCGTGCGTGCGTGCGTGCGTGCGTGCGTGCGTGCGTGCGTGCGTGCGTGCGTGCGTGCGTGCGTGCGTGCGTGCGTGCGTGCGTGCGTGCGTGCGTGCGTGCGTGCGTGCGTGCGTGCGTGTGGTGTGGTGTGCGTGTGCGTGTGTGCGCGTGCATGTATGCGCGTGCATGTATGTGAGCGTTTGTGTGTGTATAAGCGTGCATGTGCGCGTGCGTGTTTGTGTGTGAGAGAGAGCCTGAAGTCATGGTGTGGTGACCAATCTTGCAACTATAGTGGTCCAATTTTATAGTGGCCCACTGAACAGCTGGTGTTTTACCATGTGGGTTTTAAGTGGACACATACATATCTCGGCCCTATTTGCTTATTTACTTTTGCATGTCAAAATATGTTAACTATGTTAAGTAGATTTATTGCTTCAGCTCTGGAAGACAATAGTGATTGCTCCATTTAATAGTTTTATTCTTTTTCTTATTCTAATTCTTATTGTTTTATGTGATGTTGTAATGTGACTGCGGGCTAACTACCCATCGAGACTCGTCATGGATCTTCTTGAGACTCGGCTATTATTTGCAGACCTGGCGAGCCATTATGATGCTAACGTTGTTATGTCATTCCGGATATGAATATTTGAAGGAAGGTGGAGAGATAGAGACACATTTTCATTGGTCCTCCCAAGTCACGTGGTCTTCGAGTGGGAGGGGCTTAATTGTTCATATAACAATGCTGAAAAGTGATTAAAATAACGTGTCCTGGTGGCCTTTCCTGTACAAACACGGCCAACAGAATACATCCATTTTGCCACTCCATATATGGGCATTTAAGCCCCGCCCACACGAAAAAAACATGTGTCATGGGAGGACCAATGAAAAGGTGCGTCTATCGCCATAATGTTCTCGATAATCAGAACAATCATGCAAAATGTGATAGACACAAGCCACTTCCCACAAATACTCTTCAAGGAATGTAATTTCACGAAAAAGTGTTGGCTATTCAGAATTATCAACATGGCAATCACATCCACAAAGCTTGTCGGCCAGATCTAAAATGGCTGGAAAATGAATGATTTTCCACTTTTCCCTGGCAGAATCATGAAGAAAACATGTAAGAAATCTGCAGACCAACCTTTGTACCAAATCAGAAACATTACCATACAGAAGCATTCAACAATAAAAACATCATGGTGGATAGAGTCAAAATGGCCATCACGAATTCAGTAAAAACTGCAACGGACACCTGTATTTGGGCACACATGATGGTGGTTCTTAAGGATGGATGGCCATCAGAATTTAAGAGTCGCAATCCTATGTGACAACAAGAGCCCTTTAGACTGTGTAGCTAGATAAATGAATTACTTAAACAATATGGCATCTTCAAATTGAGGTGCATTGGAAATTCGATCATCTAAATGCATGCGCTTTCCACTGCATGCCATTTTGCAGGCACATCTCCACAGCAAATATATGAGTGAAATTAGTCCAATGATGCATTCAGAATGCACATGTTGGGTTATAATGCTTTATGTACAAGAAATAAAAAATGTTTCTAGTTCAAATAAGCAAGTTACATGTCAAATTAATGTCAAGCTGGCAATGGACCTTTCACATTTTAGCTATGCACCGCCCCCATCCCTAGTTAGGCTCCGCCCACACATCGCTCGTGTTGGGATCGATCGATCCCTGAACTTCTTGGCTATCAATTTCCAGAAAATTATACGGGTACGCCGCTAAATAATTTGAAACTAATTTAACTGGTCGCTGTTGCTTCCTATGGCAGCAACAGCGCCCTGTCAAATTATTTTCAAAATATTTAACGGAATGCTAATTAAATGGTAAAGACGTACAATTCGAACAACGTGTCGGACTATTAAGCACTAAAACGAACTATTTCGAATCATTCATGACGTCATGATTAATTATAACGTCATCATACACGTCATACGATGGATGGATAAACTTGGTAAGGTCCATTTAAAATAGGATGGCAATTTAATACACATCTACTACACACTGGCATCCATAAATTGAGGTGCACGGCAAATTCTATCGCTGATCAGGGCGTTCTGTTGCAGGCGTTTTGCACACTCGTCAGCACAGTTCCTTGCACACTTTCGATCAATGAGTTAAGTTAGTCAAGTGACGTATACAGAATGCACATGCTATGTCCCAAGTTATAATGCATTATGTAAAAGAAATGAAATTGTTTCTAGTTCAAATAAGCAAGTTAGTTTTAATGTCAAGCTGAAAATCTACTGCACATCTTATGCAATGGCATCCGCACATTGACGTGCGCTTAAGATTTGATCGGTAAGGTGGTCAGCTGAGCAAGAGCAAAGATTAATGTTTTAGCTCTCAATCTATTACACATCTACTACACAATGGCATTTGTAAATTGAGGTTCACTGCAAATTCGAACGCTGACATGTGCACTTTCTGCTGCATGACCTTTTGCAGGCAAATTTGCACAGCTCCTTGCGCACCTCTGATATAGAATGTAAGTTTGTCAAGTGAACATTGCAGGCTTCACACTCATTTGTTCTCCATCTCAACTCGCCTGGTGAGGGTAACACTGGCCTCTGTTCGAGAGACTGACCCCAAATATGACCGGCTTGGTACACCACTGTGTGTGCGTGCGTGCGTGTGTGTGTGCGTGCGTGCGTGTGTGTGCCGCAGGAGGGATGCACTTGTATGAGGTAAAGAGCCATATTGCCGGTTCGTTTGTGTAAAAAGCACTCTTCTTGCTTCATCAACATTTGTCAAAGCAGATGACCTGTCATACACTAGTATTACAAAGCCCTCCAATGCTTGCATGTCATCTTGTTCTTGTTAGATCTTGACTTTCTTTGTAGGGGAACCACACCAGAGGGTGCGTGGATGCTAATCAACAGAACGTAGGCATCTGCTTAGTTTGATGAATATCTCGGGTACGTTGGGCGAACACTTCGGGAAATAATGACATTTTAATTTTTGTTGGGAAGGCAGAGACAATATCAGACAACTGCTGAATAATTTAGAAAACAGGAGCCACTTGCACTTGAGAATGCCAATCTTTGTCACAAGATGATGAATAGGCAACGATCCGCTCTTCTGTGTAATTTGAAAGGCAACACTGTGTTTCTGTAGTCCAATAGCTTTCAGTTGGTCAAATAGAGATCCTGCAATCACCACAATGCCTGGGTTATTAGGAAGAATGCAAGCAACCTTTACAAAAGTAATTTTCAGCTCCATGTTTAAGATGTATGAATACTCTCGAATTCGCCTCTCCTGTATGCATGGAATGTTTTCCCTGTCAGTCATGAAAGGTTGATTGCAGATTGTTGCCATCTTTTGTTGTATACACGAGATCACATTTCACATTTTGCAAGCTATCTGCCAGCAGAGTGAAAACTCATTTTTGCTATCATCATCTTAAAGGAAGCTGGACCAGTTCCTTGGTATCCTGCCAGTTTTGTTTATCTTTCTTCGACTTTCTCATGCGGTTCTAGCATAGGCTCTTAGGCGTGTACTGATGAAATATCGCATCAACTCATGTGTGCGTGTTGACTAGTGCTCTTATCTTTCCTGCAAACTGACTTATGCATGCATTTAAAAGGTGCAGTCTGAAGGGGAGACAATAAACAAGACCTGGATCATCGACGTGTAGTGCATCCAAATCTGGTTGGTTAGATATGACCTGGATCAATTCTTCAAAGACACTGACGATGTGAAATTTCTGAGATGAATACAATTTTACATTGTTGCAGATGGATGCAGGAAATGGCTGAGCAGGAAATTGTTGGTTCTCATACTGAAAGAACTCATCTCATTAAAGTTACCGAGTTTTTCAAATGTGGAAGAGAAAACAGAGCAAGTTTGCTTCAGACAATTTTCTTTGTCTTTCTTTTAAATATTCTTGGGCGCTTCAAATATTGTCAAGTTATTTCTTTTAATTTGGTCATAACATTTGTTTAAATTTTCCCTGAAATTGCAGACTTGGTCTTGGTCTCTTTGGTTGTATGTATTTACTGTGTCAGACTTCTTTTGTATCTAATACGAACAATTGATTCGCCACCTCCATGTTTGTCAGATTCTTTACCTCCACTTCTCCACATAGACACGCTGCCGAGCCGCTGGGGTGTCCTCATGGTGTTTGAATTTGATTTTTTGTTTTGCTTGAGAATTTTACGACGAATTTAGAGGGACTATTTTTCTGTTATCTACTTGCTATCAGACGACTATAGGCTTTATATCATCTCGTTTTACGTGAAATAATATTGTCTGGTTTGAAGAGAGTAGCGCTCGTGTCATTTTAGGTTTTAATTCTCTCTACCACCAAATTCTGGTGGAAAATACTCAATACATACGAGATACTTTTCTCTATCTCGTATGGAAGGAGATCTCGCGAGATACGAATGGATCGTACTAGGTGATTAAATCTGAACTCTAGTCGTATCAGCGCTACTCAAGTAGCTACTCTATTAGGGGCATAACCTCGCTCTCATATCCGGCTTTCGCGCGTTGGATCTTATAACGCTTTAAAAAATAGTGACCTAATAAGAGTGTTGAAAATTAACACTTTAGTAGCGTGGTTAATTTGACGACATCACACGCAACCAAACATTATTAATTTCATTTATTTTAACTACTACTTTGAGATGGAAGGCAATACAAGGCATCGAAGTGGACAGTTAGAGTGACCGTTCTAAGTTCGTGGAAATGTATGACAGTTGTCAAATCGCTAAATACATGTAGGGTAGCTAATGAAAATAGCATTACTTTCACATTTCAAAGTATATTCGATCATTCTAGGCCCTAAACGGGTATTTCGGTTAGATCGGTTTGATTAGTGAGACCGTCACCGGTTTTCATTTTGGCCAAACCGGCCAGCCCCAGGTGGAAGAGACACCATTTTTAGTAGATTGGGACATGTTTCTATCTACTCGTAATATCTAGATGTGGTCTAAAATGAACCGGTCTTTAAATATATGTCATATTATACTAGATTTGCGGCCAGCTTGCGTTTAACGTGTTCAGCTCAAACGATATTATTAGATTTTTTATATATCACCTAGGGGACCATACTGAACAGATTCTAGATGGGTTCATTTCTGTTACAATTAGTGATATGTTTAGTTAAATTTGTGTTATTTTGACAGCGCTATAAAGAGCGTACCTGGTAATTTCTATAAAGGGACTGAATCTACCAATTGTCAATAACGCCTTAGTCAGTTGAAACATATGGACGAAGATGGATGACAGACATATTAACTTTTGAGGTCATCTTCTAATTGTTATTTTGCAAACAGTCCATTTCAACGCTCTGCCTGCTGAGTTTCCATTGACTACATTTTCCATGGGATTTAACTGTAGATATGCGGACTAATTTGAAAACAATTTGACTGAAAATTGTACGTGACTAAGCAAACACCAACTATCAGTCAAGTTGTTTTCAAAATATTCAGCTTGGCCAGCGTTATTGCCCATTAAAATTAATGCATCCTGCCTCGCAGCAGTCAGCCAGTTGAAAATACATCCATTCAGGATTATATGTGTCAATTTGAAGGTTTTTGTCACATTATACACGATCATCCTTATGGATACGGTCTTGTGTCCACTAAAGCTGTTAAGCGTCAGTCCGCCATCTTGAATATGGCCACCATTTTAATAACTTTTCCCAACACATTCGCCTTGAAGTTTGGATTATCTGTGCCAAATTTGGTGTTCCTATCACAATTTGCACGATTCGGTGCAAATATAAAATTTTCAAGTACGCTATCCCTGGGTTTCTGACATTAATGGAGAAGACATGACAGAGTGCATGTCTTGGTAACACAGTTAAAAGAGATTTCTAGATTTCTAATGATCCGTTTAAAAATGGCTACTGAACTCTTATGCTACTTTTTCCCCAAGATATTTGAAAATATACCAAAATACCTCATTTTTGTTTCCTTTTTTGTATCAGGTAAATCTGATGATATATCCATTAAGCATAGGTCCTGTTACACTTAGACAATGCTACTGGTACCAGCATTACTGTAAGTATAATGAACACATCGAGTATTACTAGTACAGAGATATGTTCACGCTAGCTAGAATTATTGATTGTGGGCTTTAACCTGTTGATGTAGGTTGTGTTCATTATATACGAGTTATGAACCTTAATGGAGAACAATTTGTAGATATTCGCCAATTTAGCGCTCTTGGGGGATATCCTACAAAACGAGAAGTATATATCAGAACTCTCATTGTTTTAGAAAGTTTTGTGAGATGGTTCCAGTATTTGCAGATATTGACCGACATGCACGTCAAGCTGATTCTAGTAACGTGTCCTATTGTTGTAAACTGCAGCCCTGTGACAAAGTCAGTATTACTACGAAATATCTGCACATAGTTTTCAAACTACTGAATGAGATCGCTGAGAGACCAAGCTCACACGATATATAAAATTCAGACATTGAATGGTTGATACGATGAAATTCAGCTTGAGTTGAATTAAAAGAAGCAATATGGCTCAGAATATATTGGACAAGAAAGTGGAGCACCTCTCCATCCGAACATTACTGAAACAAGCTAATTCTCAGGAGAATTGCATCGATATATACAAAAACTCCAGCGGTAATGGAAATTGACTTCATCCAAAACAACTGTTATGTGAAGAACAGTGGGTTAAACTAGTGTAGGTTTTATACAAAGGACAGGTTACTAACTCTTTGCTTCTCGACGAAGAACTCTATATAAAGTGATAGCATCAGAGATTAAATCTACCCTACATTTGCATAGCTCTAGAACAAGTGAAGTGGATTGCAAACTTTTAAAGAGAGTGCTCACAATCGAAACAGTAGTTATAAGCAGAAGAACAAGAGGAAGAACATAAAAGTGATTCATTGATTTTTTAGCTGTACAATTGATCTAATGAGCCCGGTTTCGAAAACTGAATAAATAAAAAATGATATCGAAAGAGATATGTATTCGTGTTTTTCTCCAGCCCTTGATTAATGACATATCCAAACATGATTGTGGAGACTGCTACGGATGTATCCATAACCAATCGAAATAGGGTATAGTTTCTTGCCTATAGATCTTGTCAAAGTTTATCGTAAACAGGTATTTGATACAGTGAGCGTGGGTAACAGTACAGTAAGTTTATGCTTAAGCCAGTAATTCTTCCATCGCAGTAATGAACTTTGTTCATAAATGTAGAAATGAATGGTGTAAGGCAGTGATTTCAGACGTTTACAAGGTCCATTCGGGTGTTGTACCCTAAGTTATAAATGTATATGTTAGGTAAATTCCTATGAATTATACATTTCTCTCTACCGTTCAATTCACATTATTTACGAATTATTGAATTATTATTATTATTATTATTATTATTATTATTATTATTATTATTATTATTGTTATTATTATTATTATTATTATTATTATTATTATTATTATTATTATTATTATTATTATTATGATTATTACCTGTTTTTATCGCAAACACGCATATTAGACATGACTTGGATGAAAGCTAGGATAACTTTATAGGAATGAGTTGGCCAAAGTATACATGTGAATGGAGATCGGCTTTCCTTGAAGGGTGAATATTCGCCCTTCAAGGAAAGCCAATCTACATTCACAAGTATCACATAAATTTAGAATGTATTAATAAGAAGATCATATAAACCAAATTTTTCGAAAGGTGTTAATGAAAATTCTCTTTAGCTGAAGCCTGATCCCACTCCTAAACATCAATGGATTATCATTCATTAGACGATTGAAAAGGCGGTCGGGTTAGGCGTAGAAAATCCATAAAGTTTTGTTAAATATTCTACAAAAACCTGAAGGAATTTCCGTTGATGAAAACAATCATGTTTCAATACAAGGCCAGTTTTTTCGACCCCCCCATACAATATTGTGGATCTAGTTTCAAGAGTTGTGAGTCCAAGGGTAATTGGTGATAGAAACCATAGATGACATGTTAGTGTGCAAATTGATACAACAGGATAGTTTGTAAATGCTAAGTTTCAAGAACAACTTGGAGATACAGAGATTCATTTCCATACTTCACAAAATGAAACTCATGCAGCTGATTGTAACTTCTATAAGTATTGCTTTGCAATACCTGCCCCCTACCTGGTGATATAAATCCATAGAGATTGACCGCCGTCAAAACTCCATTAAAAATTGGCAGATGCAGCTGAAACTCGAACTTGCAATATACCAAGTTTCAGTTATATATGGTGAAGGAGAACGAAAAACAGATATGTTTGTATTAGTAGTAGTGCCAGAGTCAAAATGATACCACCTCCCTCAACTGGCAGCCGTTCGGCGATCCGTAGCCCCACCGCCCTCTCAATCCCTGGGGGCATAGGGACATGTGATTTTCGTGGTTGGTGTATGTCTCTAGATGGAGATGGGAGCTGATGTTCTCCCGGACATAAAAGGCTGTGGTGAATATAAAACTCCCGTGTGAACCCCAAATGTCCGGGAGAACCTCCTCAGGATACCAGCCAGTGGCCAGCCTCTCTCTCTCTCTATTCTGACCGGTATCCTGAGGAGGTTTTTCTCTCTGTGGGACACCTATCTCCTACCCCACCTATCTCCTACCCCACCTATCTCCTACCCCACCTATCTCCTACCCCACCTATCTCCTACCCCACCTATCTCCTACCCTACCCTGTTGCTATTCCAGCCAGCTGGAGTGTGTGTGTGTCAGTGGTGCTTTGACCCCGCACTGGGGGGTGTCGCGGTGGGTCTTTATCTAACCTGGTCATATTAGTCTTTTGAGCAGAATTTAACCCCAGTCTGCAGCCGGGGAACACTATGCAATTCAACAACTCTATCGATAGACCCACCGCAACATCATTAAGATCTTGACTCTTAGTACTTTTTATCTTTGAGCGTGAGTTGTGAAATCGCTGATACGCATTATCTCGAGGTGACGTCAAGATCTAGGGTGAGTCGAGCCTGATAGAGCAGCAACACAGCAACGTGTGAACACATAACTTATCAGCTATAATGCATACGTGGCCAAGATAGTTAATGCGTTGTATTATACACCAGGTTCGAATCTCGTTATTAGCAAATGGTAAAATCACAGGTTCAAATCTCATTATGTGTTATTAGCAAATGGTAAACATGTCTACAATTATCCGCTAACCGAGAAGCATGACATCACGTCAAGACCAACTCGCACAGTCATTGACTGACCACATAAAACCCATGATTGCAGACTACAGACCCTCGACTGGGCCAAAGTCAAGAATAGTAGTTTATTTAGCCAACCTGCTATGCGTTAACACCTAATTAGACACAGCATCCATAATGGTATACCGGCGATCATAAATTATGTGTGAACACTCAACTACGTGTAAACGCTCATTTACAAAGAATATTACACACAATGGGCTGGCCTGAAGAGCTACGGTCATGCATGCATGATGGAGGCTGTGCGGCACGACGAGAATACCCGAGCCATTGCGTGATATGGGCAACTATGCAGATCGAGAAATGGAGAAGCTCAGGGATCCCAACATTCAACTCGTCATCATGCCTTACGTGTCGCAGATGTTATCCGATGACTGTGATAGCGATGGACAAACTCTTCAAGTATATGAATTTGCAGTTTTAATGTGGATGCTGCTATCGAGCACGAGTGGGAACAAGAAATGGTGTGATCCCTCGCCCACCAACCTCTCAATGGGCACACTACTCCCACGTATCAAATCAGCTCTCCTGAACATCGACCACATCTCACACAAACACATAGTCTCTGTCTGTATCACATCGACATGACGAACCACCCACATGTTTTCCAGGTACTGATCACCCATAATAAGGTCTGAACGCCCATTTAGAGACAAGCATCCACAGTGATATACACCACATAAAATAGGGTCTGAACGCCCATTTAGAAACAAGCATCCATAGTGATACACACCATGATTACTGTTGCAGAACTTCGCGCTGTTGCAAAGCAATTCAGCCTTAGAGGCTACTCTAAGGGCAAGAAAGCCAACCTGCTCCAGATGATCAAACAGGCCCATGCCGAGGAATTGCAGAAGCGACTCTCCTGAGCAACGAAAATGGAAAAGTTTCCAGTGCTTACCAAAGATGATCCAGAGAGCCCTCAGAAGAAAGCACAGTGGCTCCGTGAGTTTCGTCAGTTTGACGAGGAGGTGACTGCTTGCTTGCGAGCCAAGACTGTAGTAAGGCGGATGGCAGACCATCCACTGGAGCGCTTACCTCCCCTATGCAGGATCACTAAGCGAGTGATGAGGGAGCCGATGTCTGAACCCGGAGCATGAGGCGAGAAGGCGAACACATTCTCGACCAGCATCTCGGCGAAAGGGAGACAGAGGATAGAGGACGCCGGTCAGTATGCTGGACATTCTTCAGACGTCTAGAAGGAGACCTCACAAGCCAGATCATGCACACGATCCAACAGACTGTGCAGAATGCCTTCTACCTCCGCTACACCCATACCTATCGCATCCGTCACATCGAAGACGGTAGGTTGATGCTCTTCCACAGAATGCTCCAGGGAGCCCGTGGCTGAACATGATAGGAGCAGCTCAGGACTGGGTGGCAGCAAAAGAGCAAACCCGCCTCGACACAGACAATATCAATCGACCCAACACCAAGTGGGCTTTCGTTCGATCAATCAACGTTGAGGTCAGGGCTATCATCAACTGCCAACCTCTGCTTGGCCAGGATTGGGGGACAGGGCCCCTCGCAGACTGGCTACGACAGAAGAAGAGTATGACTGCCCTCGACACCTACAGGGACAAGATGTGTCTCTGGAGATGTCTAGCAGTCCAGCGAGGAGTGAGAGTTGATAGAAGGACAGCTCATGCACGAAAGCTGGCCACACAGTTTTGTGGCAAGACAGTGACAGTACCTGATGTCTTCAAGACCTCGCTGCTCAGCTGGACAAGGTAGAGTTCTTCACCAAGATCTGGATTCGCATGTATGCACCAACAGAAGAGGGCACCTGGCACTTGATCAGGCAAGCGGCTCACTACACCATGACCATCGGAGTGTGGGACCACCACGCCTTCTACATCAAGATCATTTCCAAGCTGGCACATACACTAGTCTGCAGTCACTGTCAACAGAGGTTCACAAAGGCATACAATCGTCAACGCCATGCTGATCACTGTACAGGTGGCAAAACAACAATCGTGTGTCCTGGCAAGAAAGTTGAGGCACCACACTCTGCATATGAGAAAGCTTTCTATCCACCCCAACCATCCAGTTCATCGGCTACTGGTTGGATCGAGTATGAGTCGAGAAACAGAGGCATACACATACACCATGTAGAGTGTGAGCACGGTGGCGAGAGTTGTATCAAGGGTGCTCCCGTAGATGGTTATGATCCGACCACCAACACTGTTTACCAGTTCCATGGCTGTTACTGGCATGGGTATCCACAACACCAGCGAAGTGAGGATGCCAAACAAAGATACCGCAAGACAGTCCTGAGAGAGGAGAAGCTGAGAGCACATGGATGCACACTTGTGGTACAGTGGGAGTGCTGTACGAAACACTGTCCAAGTGTCCCGATCCGAGTCTCATACCCACACTTCATGGTTTACGACTTCGAAGCACTCCTAGATGGTATCAAGACTCATCCTACGGAGATGCTCACGATCGAGAGTCCTCACATACCTATCTCTGTGTTAGTTGGCTGCTCCTTAGATGGCGCCACGAGTGGACCCACTCACCTCTGCAATCCTGACCCCAAAGAACTGATCAGAGAGTTCATGCTGGTGATCCAACTGCGAGCATATATAATCTGGACAAGGTTAGGCCACAGTACATACCGACAGACCTGGACACGCTTTCAAAGCATCAGCAACGACTGATCAACGAGTGGTGTGACCAAGTGCCTGTACTGGGGTTCAACTCTGGGCGGTATGACATGAACATCATCAAGAAGTACTTTGTCGATGAGCTGACTGACAGTACAGGTACAGTGAAAGTCGCCAAGAAGGCTAGTCAGACCATGTTCCTCATAATACCTGAGCTACGGTTTCTCGATGTGCTGAACTACCTCGGCTCAGGAGTCTCGTACGAGGTATGGGTCAAAGCTTACGGGTGTACACAGCAGAAGAGCTGGTTCCCATATGAATGGTTTGACACACATGAGAAGCTCAACTATCCAGGGCTTCCTGACTACTCAGCATGGACATCTAAGCTCAAGGCTGGCTACCTCTTGACGCGATCAGAGTGTGAACAGTGTAACCAGACATTAAGCGAGCATGGAATGTGGACATTCGCAAACTGGCTGCGAAACTACAACAACCTGGACGTCAGTCCTTTCATCGAAGCCCTAGAGCGGATGTGGGAGTTCTACACAGAACGAGAAATAGACATCCTCAAAGACGCAGTGTCTCTCCCAGCTGTGTCACTGCAATACCCCCTAAGTGGAACCACTCAGCACATGCTGGATGTTAGCCTCTATTCACCAGGCAAGGAAGCCTACGAGATGCTCAAGGGTGCTGTTGTTGGAGGTCCCAACATCGTGTTCACCAGATACCATGAAGCCGGTGTGAATCGAACCGCCAGAATGAGTGTGTCTGCCAACGTCCACTCGGCTACAACGCATATGCTCTGTACCTGTCAACGATTGCCAAAGAGATGTCATGTGGTAAGGAGACAGTGCGCCATATTGGTCCGGTGCTAGTGGTGTAGCTAGCTTTAAGGAGGGTCTCATAGCAGACAGATAGTTTGGGTTTGCTAGGGTGGATATAGAGGTCCCCAAGGCTCTGGACAAAGTTCGAGGAAATGCCTCATCTCTTCCATAACCGCGAGATCTTGGTAGAGGCAATCTCTTCTGAGATGCTGGCATATCTAGGGCGAACAGGGAGGAAGCGTCCCACCACCCAGTAGCTGGTCGGTTCCCTCTCTGGCAAGAAGCGGCTGCTGTATGCACCGACACTCAAGTGGTATATAACCCATGGCCTGGAGATCACTGCTGTATACCGCACCATAGACTATGAGGCCAAGCGCCCATTCGAGTGGTTCATGGAGATGGCTATGGAGGCCCGCCGCTCGGGAGATGTAGATAAGAGCAAAGCACTCTTGGCAGATCTCTTCAAACTCCTCGGCAACAGTGCCTACGGGAAGCTCATCGAGGCCCTAGAACGTCATAGCAACACCAGCTTCACGAAGGATGAATGCGTGGTAGACAAGGCCCTGCGTAGTGCATGGTCCGAAGATCCCGAGATCGGTGAGTCATTCGAGCTCCAGAATCGTAAGCCAAATATTACTATTCGAAGGCCCTTCCAGGTGGGGATAGCCATTTATGAGCCCACTTGGTGTTGGGTCGATTGCTACGTAGCTCGTGACAGCTTTAAGTACCTCCATATGGACACTGACTTCACGTATATCGCTATAGCAGGCTCCAACCTCGACGACGTCATTCGCACTGAGATGCGAGCAGAGTACCAGGCTCATAAGCGGGTATGGCTAGTTTGGGACAAATGGTCTGGACGGACTCCGGACTGTTCAAGCTCAAGTTCGAAGGCTCTCGTCGTATCGCTCTCTGCTTCAAATGCTACTACATGGAGTGAACAGCTGCAAGTAAGTGCTCGGCTTAGGGAATGTCAAAGCAGCAGAATGAGGTCTCTTGGCAGAGGTTCTACAGCGCCCCACATGGCGGGGTGGACAGAGCTACGCACCTAGGCCTATGCATGCATAACCAGGATATGGTGACGTATGAGCAGGAAAAACTCGGACTCTCCACTTACTATGATAAGTGCCATGTGCTGCCAGATAGTGGCCATACCGAGCCCATCGAGTATCATCGAAGAACCCTAGGTGGCGGTAGCTGTCTGTCTGCAGGGACTAGCTGAAGCTCTTCTACGACAAATGGTCACATAGGCACTCCGTGGTGGCGTGCCAGGTAGTACGGTGTAGGCTGTCCTCCGCCTCCACATACCTGTCAAGTCTGTGAACATCTATCGAACAGGCAGGATCTGTTGCACGCCCTCGACCACCTTTCAGCTCACCAGGCTCATACAGGTACCGATCCAGAGCATCAGGTGGTCGGCACTCCTCTCCCGCTCCTCCACAGCAGAGTGTCTGATAGCCTCCACCGGCTTCTTCCCGATTAGCCTAGTAACCTCGGCATTGGATCTCTCCACCACAGCAGGCAGCCCTCTCACCCATACTCTAGAACGTCCATCAGCGTGGTCATTTCCTGGGCGTATTGGTGTGGAAACAGTCTCTCTGCCAGTGTCCGATTCCACAGCTCAACGATAGCCTGGGCATGGTGATGCCCTACGTCGCCCGCCTAACTGCCACATCGTGAGACCGCATGAGGGCTGCATTCTCATCTCTGAACTCCTTACTCTCATCCACCTGCAACACCTGCGGCCATTGGAGGGGATTTTCCGAAGCCTCGTAGACACCCTGGAATGCCTGGGCCACCTGGCCAGCTGACTTGTCCGTGAGCGGTACTGCAGCCTTGTACCTGCTGGCGACATCGACGATGGTGAGGGCATATGTGTAGGTCTTACACCCAACCGAGTCGTGTGGAAGGAATAGAACATCTGCCTGGTGAACTGTGTATGGGACAGTTTCAACAAAATTGGCATGCCTGATGTGGCGTGGACGAGGTCTGTATATCTGCCACATCGCCTGGTGGCTGAGATACTGGCTAACTGTCTCCAATGTGAAGTTGTGGCCCTTGCGACGTGCAGCCTCGAGTAGTTAAGGGGGCTCACGGTGATATCCACCAGGCTGATAGTAGAGTTCCTCAAGAAAGACGGTTGATAAACATCCGGATTTCATCATTGACGTCCACTCCCATCCTATTACGCATGGCCTGGGTGAACTCTAAACAGACGAACAGATGGCAATCATTCATTCGACCATCACCAAAGACCTGTTCAAACACTCCCGTACACTGGCGTCTAATCTCTGCTGGATCCTCACTGAAGGGTAGATGATCGACCAACCCTTGAAAGTTAAGTGTCTTGACCAGGTCATATAGAGACGCCATCCTTGTATAGCACGGTTTAAATGTTCGGTGGGCCAGATGCCCATGAGTGCCAAGGGCCTGTGACTCCGAAGAACGTACCTACTCCTGAGGCGATGGCTGGTATTGCTTCAGAAATCTTCTCCACACCATGGAGAGCATTGTTGGCGATCTTGCGGACCATCTCGCCAGCCTTCGTTGTGAACAATGTGATCAGAGCCCCAACTGCTGCCAGCGGACTGATAGAACCTTTTATGTAAGTGCGATAGATTCCTTTCGCTCTGTGTACTAGCTTGCGGGATTCATGCTCTACATCATCATACTCACCACCGACATCGTAGTCTGCATCATAATCCTCCTCATCATAGTGCTCCTGATAGCCCTCGTCTTCTATATCCTCGACTGGATCTTCATAAGCCTCTGGCTCATACATCGCTCTGGTGATCCGTCGCTGGGGGACAGCTATATAGTAGCTTTAAACTGTAGTCTATAGCATGGCATCCGCAATCTTGAATGCGGGTGTGTTTGCCTTAGTGAACTGGGGACTCAGCTTCGCCTACAAGAAGGCAGTAGAGGTCGAGCGTAAGCGTCATAACCAGGTGATGGAGTAGCTGTCTACGGAAAAGTTTGAGTACAGCAAAGCACTCGAGCATATGCGCCCGACGGAGGCACGCTGACGACAACTCCGAGCTCAGGCCAACCAGAGCATCAAAGAGGCAGATGAGAGTCTCGGTGAGTACTACGAGGCTGTAAAAATATCGAAGCCAATGCTTGACTATGAAACATCGACAGGTCAGAAGACAGCAGAGCTTATAGTAGTGGTTGCAGCTGCTGCTGTGACGACAGGAGTCGTGCTCTACGCACGCTCAAGCTGAATACTTGATGTGTTCGACACGCATACCTTAGTATAGCCAAAGTAAAGTACCGTCACACCTAATGAGCGAGTCCCAGCTATGAGGTTTCCGATGTTGAAGCTAAGCCGGTTGCCATGATTAGGTGGGATGTCCCTGCCCCCGATGTACTTCCTAGCAGTTTACAACGGGTTCTCATCATGTATACTGGGTCGAATGACCTTCAGGCAGTCCTTCCGAGGATCAGAGCGGTGTGATGTCACGGTTTCAATGGCCCCAACTGGATGTTGCACATACTGCAGCATGTTTAAGGTCTGGGTATATAGAGGTATTAAATGGCTGCCATGTTCGGTGTAGTTCTCCTGCAGATTGTCTATAGGCAGCAGGACCGCAGCCAGTTGGCACGTTGGCCATGGCGGGCACTGCTCTACTGTGACGGGGTCCGAGGAGTGCTTCGTGACATCAACATTATCCACGAGCGAACCAAGGTCACACCTCCGTCTGATGCGGAGATACTGGCTGCCATAGAGGAAGGAGCACCAGGTTGTAGTACAAAAGATCTCCTGACTCGGATACTCTACTGGAAGTTTGACAGCACTCAGGGCAGGGCGCTCAACCTACCTGTGGCCCAAACCAACAGTCCCATTATTCTAGCGGGAAGTGGGCTGCCGTATTTATCCTACATAGCCAGAAAGAGCGAGATATGCTGGATAGCCTCCAGTCTGGAGCAAATAACTACTTCAGGGAGGTCAGTGCCGCTGTAGTGGAAAGCCACGACACGCGTCATGCAGAAGGTACTCAGGAGAAGCTCACTGTTGGCCGCAAGGAGGCTGTTGAGCACATCTTCAATGAAAGAGGTCGCAGGAGATTAGACAGTAATCTGCAATTTCTGAAATTCCCAGATAACTACAAGGAGTATCTCATCAAATCCACTCGCAAGTCAGATGCGCGTCGCGCATGGACAAAGTGGATCTTCCGTGAGAAGTTCCAGAAGAGAGTTATAGAATCTGACCCTCAGTGGATAGAGTTCCTCGACAGCCTAACCCTCAAGGAGACCAAAGGGGACTTTATCGCAGGTCTACAGGGGTTCCTCAAGATTCTGACAAAATTCCTCAAGCTTCTGACGAAGGTCCTCAAGCATTTGATGAAGTATCGGAGACCGCGGACCAAGTTCCTCAGCCTTCTGATGGATGAAAAAACATGTGGAACAGCTGCGACAATCTGTCAGAGATGACACGTAGAGCAGGCTAGTTTCCTGGCTGGATTCAGCCTGTAGGTGAAGGTCTGTGCCAGCTCCAGAGATGGCTTGAAGTGTGACAGCTCACCTGTCTCCTTGTTGCTGAAGATGAAGCGGTACTGATCAGCTGCCCTCTGTACACCTGCGATAACGTCCACTTTGGTCTCCTTGAGGGTTATGCTGTCGTATCTGGATTCGAGCAGGGCACGTCCACACTTGGAGCTGAAGTATAGCAACCAGGCATTGTGGCGGATGTCCGGTGAGATCTCGCGGGTGTACTTCTGAAAGAGAATGAAGACAGTTATCTGTGTGTCCCAGATGCGCATGGTCATTTTGCTGAGGTAGGTGACTGTCTTTTGGTCCATTGCAGGGTCATCGATAACTGGAACAAGTGTTTCTGTCAGTCGGGCTGCCAGCAGCTTCTCCATCAGTGCTTGCAGGTTCTGTGTCTTGGTGATTGGGCTATTGTACCATTGATCGTTACTGTCAACTGCCTCAGCGGTGGAGTCAGACATCAGAAGGAATGTATTGAGAGTGTATATGTTCGGCCAGGAGAGCCTGCAGCAAGATGTATTTCCCATGGCCTGCTGGGGCAATGATCAGCACCACCTGGCCAGCATCAGCCAGCTACTGTCGAATGGTACAGACATGCGTGCGGAGGATGGTTAGCACTTGGTCGGCGGTAGCCCCGTCTGTATTTGGGAGACTAAACGGCAGTACTTCCTGCACCAGCTCTTTCGCCTGTAGAGTGGGGAATCCTGCATGGACGCATCAAGCATGAAATCCCAGCAGCAGCTGAGAAGATAGCGTACGTAGAGGGCCTGTGTCAGCACCCACAGTGTCTAGTACATCCAGTATCTGTATGATACATGCACGGGAGGCCATGACTCTCCTGTGGTCTTAAACAGCAAACCAAAGAACCCTGACTTCTTCACCTCTGGTAGCTGGAGGCTGGCGGTAGCACCCTTTTCGACATTGATAGCGATATTGCTCAGGCCGATGCCTACCTTTAGATTCTCTCCATCCTGGATGAATGAACTCCGTGGTTTCAGGAGATCCTTAACCAGGTCTTGTGCATAGGACTCTGCCATAACCTTGATGGCACCAGCCTCATCGGCTCCGAGCATACCTCGCATCATTGCCATGTCTTTGATGCCCATCCCCTTGTATACAGTCTTGGCCTTGTTAATGGCCGATTGTCCTACCATATCAGTGTTCCTGATGAGATCCCAGGCTGGGATGGTACCTCAGATCTCCCGTGGGTCTCCCTTCTCATCGAAGTCTAGGAAGGAGATAGGGACAACAGTGTCCTCTGAACCATAGTCATAGTGCTATATACAGACGGCTTAAACTTACTAGTCATACCCCCGGTGAGATAGTTGGGCATAGGAGGACCACACAGTCAGCCAAGGGAATAGGTGGCAGTGCTCATGGTACTGGCCCTCGCTCAGTCCGTGTGCTCGACTATGGGCTACACACTGCCCTCCGGCATGCCACGCCTCATGTGCTGCAGTGGTCTCGGGATCCATCTCTCACTATTCAGAGTGGCTAAACCTAGGCGACGATGATCTCAACCAGTGCACTCGTTGCTATCCCTAAAACCACGGCCTCCCTACTGTAACACGTTCACCCATGATCTTGATTGTGGCAGTGTAGGAGGCACCACTGATGGTGATCTTTGAGATGGGGTGAGTTATTCCGAGATAGTGCTCGGCCACCCCACTCACTACTGTAGCGAGGACAGCCGCAGTGGCGGCAGGAAGAACCTCATTTCCACCTGTCATACTCACCACGGCCACATTCGCCACCACGTTACTGGCGACATGGACTGCCAGGGGCTTAGCCTGTGTCAGTAGATTCTGGGTCTTGGTTTGCAGCAGGTTCTCCACCTTCTGAAGACTCGCCTGCCTCTCAGGCAGTTGCTTCAAGATCTGTACCGTTGACGCCATTGTTTAAGCACTGAGTATACAACATGGTTAAACGTCTGCATTCCCTGTCGAGAGAGCTAATAAGATCTTCCCAGTCTGCATCTGCCACGTATCTGGGTTGGTACTCAGGAATATTCATCTCTCTATTGAGACATCTTAAACATGTCCAGGCTTACGCTATGCGAGAAGTACTATGATGTCTTCCAGAGGGAGTTGAAGGACTACAAGAAGCAGAAACCAGATGAGCTCGCTCAGCTCTCCAGTGCTGAGCTGACAGAGGAGCTGACAGCTGTGAAGCTCTATCCAGGAATTAGTAAGGGACAGATCTGCTTCCTCGAATACCTTATCATGGGCGGGAGTATCATCGAGCGCCTCCGGCGAGCTAAAGGTTTCTACAAGGATCGGGAGTATCTGTCAGATGTGTTCCAGCAGTTGCAGACCGCCATGGCCTCACCTGACTCAGAGCTGAACAAGGCTCTGCGATACTACAAGCTGGAAAAAGAATGCACTGCGGAACCATCCAACCCTTGGATGTGCATGTTGGCAGCGTGTATAGGGGCTGTAGGGCATGCCAAGCTGGTTCAGTGTCTAACTGTGGTCCTCAGTGCTACTGTAGAGAGTCAGGATAGTCTTATAGCTGATTTGCTAGCGGCGGAGTAGGCTGATCCAGAGCACCACGATAACTAGGCCTGACACCGCTCATAGAGCTGCCACGGGAAACGGTGTCATGTCGACTGGCGGCAGTGCCAGGGTTGGAGCAGCCATGGGAAGCGTCGTGTCAACTGGCTGCAGTGTCAGGGTCGGAATGACTGTATGTGCTGGCCTGGCCATACTATGCGTAGGTGCCTTGATATCAGTGTTGAAGCCGAAATGGACACCGGGGTAACTCCCTTCAACTATCATGTTATTATAGCCCCTGACTTGGAGGTCCTCGATGTTCACGATCATGTTGCTCGGAATCAACCGTAAATGTGGTGATATAGCAAAGTCAAGTTTGCGACAGGCCTTCTGCAACCCCTGCTGGAACTTAGCAATAAGACTACTGGGGTCTGCCACGATGATCATATCCTCAACGACACTGATGAACATGGCCTGAGGTGGTGTGTGGGACAAAGTAGTTCCACACATCTGGATAGTCCTGCCTGATTCCGGGGATGTGCATATTTTGCACTATCACTCCATGGTCTGTATCGAACGAGAATGTCGCTGTCTTCCGATGGCCTACTCGTCAGGGTGTTCGATAGGGGAATCCTGAGTAGTCACATCTCGGGTGACCGTACATAACCCCTAGACCACTGTTGTCACCACCACGCCACCGATGATCTGGGTGAGCGCTGAACTCTCTCTGTAGTCTGCTGGCCGCTGAGACGCTATGACTGTTGAGCTGTGGGTCGGAGTCGTTTGTGTCAAGTACACATGGAATCTGAGACAGCTGGCGATGAGCACAGCTTCAGGAGTACCAGAATAGGAGTGAAGCAGGGTGGAACTTACTCCACATCCTGCCGTGGCACACCACACCACAAAGTCCAGCTGCTGATTCCAGCATGAGAGGCTTGGAGTAGCCATCCATATATGAGCTTCCTTCGCATCCTTGATGGTGATGGGGTGGTTGGTCAGCGGTCGTGGGTTGATGGAGAAGCTGGTTCGGGACCATCCATCCACTGTGATGAAGAACGGTAGAAGCTCTGGTATATCATCCAGTAGACGTCTCAGGCTAGTCAAGGGTGTACCCAGGAGGGGTGGTTGGCTCCGGATGACTGTCGCGAGGTTCAGTGAGAAGGCCATCTATACTGGTTTTCTTAAAGCTAGCGTACAGGCAGCACACTATTTGTAGTCGTCTCGACTCCAGAGACCGTCGCCTCGCCATAACATCTCGTGTTTAGCTCCTCCATATCAACCTGCCTGCTGGACCCTTTGAGGTATTGTTGTCACAATTTAGGTTTCTCTGTGTGGTACAGGGCTTGTAGCTTCAATATATGGCGGTACATTTCATCGGTGACCTGTCCATTCTCGAGAGCTTTGCTGACAGACTCGTCGATAGTCCGTAACATACTCTGTGCCAGTGTCACGTACTTAGCATGCGTCTCCAGCCTCCTTGGGATCTGCCACTGCCCCACCACCAAGCCAGTGGCCAAGACAGTGGTAGCTAGTGTCATACCACCCAGCGGGATGGCGACGATGGCACCCACCCCTGTAGCGAGACTGGCCACAGCTGCCACACCAGCACTGACTCCAATCACACCCGCAGCAGTGACAGTATGTGCGAGGAGGGTGTAGGCTGTCTTATATCGCCTGTGCGTTCTGCTGTACCTTTCTGCCTCATGGACGAGTTTCCGTCTAATGGCATCTATCTGCTGGAGTCGCCAACCATGGACTCTACTGCCCTCCTCAGGTGCTAATGCGGGATATAGTTATGGTTGCTTCAGCCACTCTGATTTTGCCATAGTATACCTGGAGATTACACCTGCATCACCTGCAGAATCTGTTCATGAGTCATAGAAGTGTTAATTTTGGAGAGCCTGGCGAACCATACCAGCTTGCTGGTGTCGAGACAGACGTCTCTTAGACAGTGGTCATCCAGCACTATGTTGGGTGCCAGTAGCTTTCTGAGATGTGACATCTGGAACATCACCTTATGACCAAGATAGTAGGTCCGCCGCTGGATGGCTTTCTTTTGTCTTACACTTATGCACCAACGCCTCTTCACACTGTATGACATCTGGCTCATCAATCTTCTGTGAAGACACCTGGCTCATTGTCGTATGTGAAGACATCTGGCTCATCGTCGTCTGTCAAGACTCCTGCGTCCCACTTACTCTCCTCCAGGAGGGCCTGCCAGTATCGGGAACCTTCACTGTTCCTGCGCCTCCTTGCAATGCTCGCATTCTGTTGATACCAGCTCTCCCGCTGTAGTAGCTCTTCTTCTTGTTGCAGTCCGAGCATCTGTTCGTTTAAGGCCTTTATATGTGCAGGGGGCATGCAGGGGCAACCCTGTAGCGAGTTCATCAACTCGGCAAAGGTAAGATATTCCTGCTATGATATCATGTTGTCATCAGGTCAATGAGTAATAAGAGTGTAAACTCTAAATGGGCGTCCGATATCCCATCAGTGCTGGCATATATGTTAATAGAGGGGCTGTCAAACTGGTGATTTACAGGTGTGAACAGGCTAGGACTGATAGCTTTCCATAGGTTGCTGTTGGCACCTGGGAGATACTCTATCACGTCCTGGCTGACTTCTACCAGTGAGCTGCTGTGTGCACTGCCCGGAGGCTGATGTAGCACATCTGCGTGTATGTATGTTGTGCCCTAGTGGGGCATCTCGAAGAGGACCCATTCTACACGGTACTGTACCACCTGTCTCCCCGCTAGAGAGGATGAGATTCTGTTCTCACCACCGGAGAGCAGCAGTCGGACAATCGTCATGGCTATATCTCCCGTTTAAATCCCTCCTATAGCATGCTATAGAACCCATATTTGCTCACTCGACTGCTCTTGCTGACCTGGCAGATGTGTACGCAGTTGATGCTGTCAAGGTAGAAGAGAGCGATGGCAAGTCATTCGCCCTACAGTACGAAGCAAACTCAAAGGCATTCTCCCTCCACCCCATTGGTGGAGATGAGGTGGAGCTGCTCACAGACCTCACAGATGTGTCGAAGGAGTACCTGGGTCGCAACATAGATGGCCAGAAGATCGTGTTTCGGTATGATTTCCCGAAGAGGAAGTACATCCTCGAGCCGTTGATTGAGGTCTCAGATACAGAGCTGGCAGACATTAACACCCTAAATGACGACTTCAGCTTTCATCTTGTCAAACCCTATTCGAGCGATGCTCCGCCGATGACACATGAAGGTCTACTATTGACCCTGGCAAAAAACATGCAGTTGATGTTTGAGAGCAATGAAGTGTGGTACCGCGCTGGTCCTGGTGGTGACTGGCAAACATGGTTGCCACTATATAGGCCTCCGACCGTCATTGCCATAGAGGTTACTGCCCTCTCCACTGTTGTGAACAGGGATGGGAAGGTTCGAAAGCTCTACAATCGGGGATTATCCTTCCTCACATACACAGGTGAAGGTGTCTACCTGCCGAGGGTGGGTCACCGGATCGGGGCTACAGGTGGAAAGCTCTTGCTGCATCGTCCGATGGACCAGAAGAGCTGTTAACCTCCAGGATGGCATCCTACGGATAGATGGTGTGTCACATGTCTCCAAAGCCAAGGGTCCTGTTAAACTGCTTCACTAGCCCGCAAACGACTCATATAGTCCTAGAGCTAAGCTTCTAAGACGGTGGCAGAGTGAAGCAGCTAACCCCTGCCCCTGACAGGATTAAGATCACTATCGATCCGGATGGAACAGGGCTCGATCTGGCACAGATATTTCTCGAGGGCTTCACTCTGTTCAGTTTAAAGCTACATGTATAGCCATGATTCTCATCATACCACTCGTGCTGGAGTCTACAGCAGTGGCACAAGGCGCAGCGACTGCCATGATATTGGATGCCAAGGGGGTCATCCCGTAAGTGGGCCCACTTCCGGGATGACCCCCAGTACAATTCTTGGGTCGACCCCTTGCGGAGAAACATTTCCGACCACTTTCACCCACGTGAAGAGATCGAGTCTATCTGCCACTTCCATGGTGTGGGGTAGGACGTGTAAAATTATGCAAAGGGCCGAAACTAACTTCCTTTGTAATATCTCATACCAAAGCAATGTACCAATTCTCAGTTGAATATCTGGAAGGGCTGCGAAAAAATGTCGAAGGGGACAGAACACCATGGAAAATATACGAAAATGTCTGAATTTCAAACCTGCTCTATAACTCCCTATAATAAAGCAACCTACCAATTCTCATTTGCATCCCTTGAAGGACAGTTAAAAAACTACGGAAAACGAATATTTTTGTATTTTATAAGTCAAAAGGGGACGTAACTCCGTCAACATTGACGCAAACTCCTGAAACTTGAACTTGTTTTGTAATTTCTCACAAGAAGGCAACGTACCAATTATCAGTTGAAAGACTGCGAAAAATAGTATATTTCGTAAGTCGAAAGATATGATAAATTCGACAGACATTCACCATCTCAATTCACTTCTTAGACTTATCCCAATGAGTGTCCCCCTATACATATTTGAGCCATGAATTCATTTATCACTATAGCCTCCACAAGTCAGCATGCAAACAAATGCGAAGCACAGCAGGGTGTAACCATGAGTGTAGGCGGAACATGGCAGCTGAAATGGGGGAACTAAAACTCTGTGGCAATAACAAGCCAATGGCTTATGCCTCGTAAAATGATGATGATGATGATGATGATGATGATGATGATGATTAACTTCATGGAAAATTGACGAAGATTTCTGAAACGTGAACTTGCTCTGTAACTGCCTATAACAAAGTAACCTACCAATTCTCAGTTGAATCCCTTGAAGGAGTGCGAAAAAGTGTGGAAAACGGATATTTTCGTATTTCATGTCAATAGGGGACATAACTCCATAAAAAATTGGCACAAACTCCTGAAACTCGAACTTAATCTGTACTTTCTCATAACAAAGCAACGTACCAATTCTCAATACAATATCATGAAAGACTGCGAAAACATGTGTGGGAAACTAATATTTCATAAGTCGAAAGATATGATAAATTCGACAGACATTCACCGCCTCAATTCACTTCTTAGACATATCCCAATGAGTGTCCCCCTATACATATTTGAGTGCATCGGGCCATGAATTCGTTTATCTAATAATATAATTGCAGGCTGCATCAAAAGACTATTTTTTAATAGATAATCGCTATTACACATCCTTTCAGCTGCATTATCATTATCCTTTTTGGCTTTCAATACTGGCAATTAGAAGTAACTTCAGTCTATTTAACCCCCCCTTGTGCGTACCTAATCCTTTAATGGTCAAGTTGGTAAACACCGACCTCTGCAGTGATCTTGAGAAATGTCCATTTGCAGGATAAGAGAAGAATATTTTTGAAAACCGACTCAGTCATTCCAGTGGTAGATTTTCAAAAATACTCTTCTTAGTCTGCAATTGGACACTGGTTAAGCAGAAATTTGAATTTTCTTGCCTATTACACTTTTGATGAATGCCCATTTGAAGGATAACAGAAATCTATTTTTTAACATAAATTTTCGTTATAAATTTACAGAAATACTCTTTTCGGCTGCAAGAATCAAAATTTCCTTGAAAGGTATTGGCAATTAAATGGTTAATTAAAATTAATATTATTCTGAGCGCCTTAATCCGCTGTTGATACAGGAGGGGTTAAGCATTACAAACAAATATAGTTTTTATACTGACACACATATGTGACTGTCATAGTTAGTTTTCTTGAAATCACATAAACAGCACATATTCCCTACTAATAACACCACCACCTCTTTTCGCTACTTTATGAGTATGTTTTCAGTGTATATGGGATTTACTGTATATGTAGCTGTCTGTCTCCATCTGTCACTATTTCCTGCACACGATGGTTTCAGTGGATGTCTTGGTGTACTTCTATTTTTTTGTCTGGTTGTTGCACGTGATGTATGATATAGCTATCCGCCCATTTTGCAAAGGTAGCACCACTAGATTTGAGATAGAAAACCAAATGGTGAAATACTGATGATAGAGAATGCATTTCGAATATATGAATCTAAGATATTTTGTGAGCTCTTTAGCAAAAATAGCGTGAGTCTTTGCATGCACAATGGAGTTAGGATAAAAATCAAAACTGACAGACTCAGTATTTTTATTGTCTACAAAACTGTATTGAACTAGAATGTTTTTCACCTGTAATTCAGTGTTGGACCTTTTATTTTCACAACTGTGCCAATTTCTCGAAAACCCTTATCTTAATAGGAAATGTGGGAATTAAAGTACTATTTCTCGTGGAATAATGATAAATCATGCTTCCATGTCACAGTAAATTATCCGTTCGCCGAATACCGGTATACTGTGCAAGCAAAGGATCGTTATTACAAACAGTAATATTTTACACATTTTGTGCTGTCAGCGAATAATACAGCAAGCTGTTTATATGTGTAAATATATTCTATCCTCCCAAAACTGCTTATATGTGTAAATATATTCTATCCTCCCATAATCTTCACCATAAATCTCCAAAAATTATTCAAACAATTTTCTAAAATTGCACGAATGAACCCTTCTGGGTAATTTTAATTTCATCTATTTGGATAGAGTCATACTCAAAATATTCTTTAACAAAATAAGCTTTTTCCTGATTGGTAGCAACGAATTTCGGGTAGCCCGAAGCCTCGATTTAATTTATAATATTTGTCTATATATCCTTTAAATAGGTCATCTGATTGTTCAGAAAAGTGTCAAATTTCATCGAAAGCGAATATTTTGTATCCTAGCTCAACAGCTTTGATAATCTCAGGAGAACACCACATATCTACCAGTGCATGTTTTTCATCAGAATGTATGCACTCTGTTACTTACCTCTCTCCATCACATGATCGACAGAGTGTAAATATTAACTTGTCCCTACGTTTAAATGGTAGCCAATGCATATACAGGTGTCGTAGTGGTAGTATAATACACTTTATAAGCCTAAAGGACTCAAACACTTGTAAAACAGGTTTAAAACCCAAAGTTATTATCTCGGGAATATCTAATGAATATTTTCCACATTTCAGGACTGAAGAGGTGAGTTTAATCTCAGAAATACTGCATAGCCAGTGAAGCACGCAGTGTAATTCACAGCCTCAAGCATTCTGTGCTAAACAGATATGATCTTTATGAACGAAAACAGTCATTTTATGCTGTATGTATGATTATTGTATAATGTGGCTGTAGTAGTAGAAACATCATACAGCTGTAATCAGCCCTTCTACATTTTTGCCGGTGGTGTCTTGTCTTCGGACAAAATCTTTAGCTTTCTCAGGTCCATTCTTGATTGACTGTACAGAGTCCTGCTCTCTTGAAGTCACCTCGTAGCATGCTTAGTAGATTTATGCAAAGACGTCCCCTCCTGGCTTTGTATTTGTTGGCTTTCAGTAGCGAATTCCACGGTTCTCTGTGCTGGTATGCCCACTGGCATCCTTAGCACATGACCGTACATGGAACATCTTTGCTCGGCGACTTTTATGGACAGCGGCGATGTATTATACATCTTGTATAGTGCATCATCGGAAATTATGCTGTCTGGCCATTGGTGTCCAATGATGGTGCGTAGGTGTTTGCAATGGCAGGCATGCAGTTTGTCTAGTGCTGCCTCTGGAGCTGCCAACTGTTACAATTATACATCATAAACTATACGCATGTTGCATTGTATAAACATAGTCTTTTTGTCAAGGACATCTTTGATCTACGAATCCATGGTTTCCAGAAGGACTGGAAAGGTATGTTCCCATGACGCAGCGTGCCACAAAGTCAGCAGTACTACAAAGCAGTGAGCCCATGATTTTACTTGTGGAATTTTTCTGCACGGATTTCAATGCAGCAACAAGGTAGCATGTGAGAAGTCCAGGAGATAGACCATCTCTCTATGGGGAGCCGATTGATGTCTCAAACTCTGCAGAATTCACTTACTTGACTTGTACTCTTAGCATGGTGTCTGCAAGTAGTAGTCTCACTAGTCATAACTCATCTTCATTGCAACTGGCCTGGCGTAGCACATCCATGATCTTTGAGCATTTAATAGTGCCCACGGCTCATGACATGCCAATGCCTATTTTGTGGAAATACCAGTGCTTGGACATGACTACCTACATAAGCATGCGTTGAGACCATACAATGTCAGCACAGCTGCGTCGACATTTAATGCCACCTTAAAATCATCGATCTTGTCTCAGAGGCGGCATTGAGTAGCATTGGATCGGATTTTCATATGCTGTTGAGAAGGATGGGACGCAGATTGGCTGGAGAGTGGGGAGGGTAGTTGGATTCTTGGGTTTGGGTAGCGCGATAAGAGTGAATTGACCTACAGAATCTATGGGAGGGTGGTGCATAAAAGCTGAATTGATTAGGTGCATGATCGGTTTGGGATAATGTCACTTGCGTATTTGAATATGTCATTGCTCATGCCATTAGCTTTGAGTGCCTTCTCAACTTTTTAATTGGTGTTAGTAATAGTCTGGCGTCTCCTGAGAACAAGTACAAGGGCTCATCATCGTGGTAAGTGAACTGTTCCTTGAACCATTCTCAAATTGCATCAGCGTTGCTCTCGTCAGTTACGATAAAGTATCCTTCAGGGTTGTGTTGAATAGTCAGTGGTGTGTGTAGTCAGTAACTCTCAGGGCTCTGGCTGCCTGAAACATTATGTGACAGTTATCCATTGCAGTGATTTCATGTATGTATGTATGTATGTATGCATTTATATAGCGCCAATTCCAGAATTAACTGCCCAAAGGCGCTTTACAAAAGTTAAAGCTAATTTAAAATAGTGAAATATGCTTTTTGGAACAAATTGGTTTTAAGAAGAGTTTTGAAAGCCTCAACATTGTTGCTGTTTTGAATGTTGGATGGAAGGTCGTTCCAAAGTTTTGGTCCAGCTATGGAGAGGCACGCTCTCCAATGACAAGATTGGAATTGGGTACTACGCATAGTAGCTGTTCACTCGATCTTAGTGCTCTCGGTGCTATTCGTCTAGTTATGAGTGATGATAAATACGGTGGGGCTAAGTCATGTAGGCATTTGAACACGAAAAGTGCGACCTTAAATTCGATTCGTTGTTCCACTGGCAGCCAATGTAGCTCTTTGAGGACTGGTCGAATGTGTTCATGCACTTTTGTTCTGGTTATTAACCGGGCTGCCGTATTTTGTGCTCGTTGGAGACGTTGTAACTGAGATGATGATATGCCTGTGAGAAGAGAATTGCAATTGTCCAGCCTTGATTTAATGGTTGCGTGGACGAGGGTATTGACTGCATTATAGTCTAGCAATTTCCTAATTTTACCGATGTTGCGAGTGTTCAGAAATATAGATTTACAGATCGACGTCACATGGCTTTCCATAGACATAGTATTGTCAAAGAGTACGCTAATATTTCTCGCATTAACACTAAAAGGAATGTTGGCGCCACCGATATGAACCGATTCAATTTCTATTTTTGGTCTCAAGTGACGGGAAGCGATCATAATTATTTCTGTCTTTTTCTCGTTGAGTTGCAAAAGGTTGTTTAACATCCAAAGTTTCACATCGCGAATACAGTCCTCCAGAATTTCCCGGGCATTCAATTGGTTGGGTGTGTGAAAAGCTAGATACAGCTGAGTATCATCGGCGTAGAAGTGATAGCTCATTCCACGTGCGTCTAGAAGTCGTCCCAGTGGTGCCGTGTAGATAGTGAATAATATAGGCCCGAGCACAGACCCCTGCGGCACACCAGAGAGCAACTCATACTGAGATGACCTAGCTTCATTTAATGTGATTGTTTGATAGCGACATGTTAAATAGGATTTGAACCAACTCAGTGATGTACCAGATATGCCCAGTTCTGCTAGTCGTGATAGCATAGTTGTATGATCTATCGTATCGAAGGCTGCAGATAGGTCTAGGAGTGTTAATAGCACACACATACGATTGTCCATAGAACATAATATATCGGTCTGCACGCGTAGTAAAGCCGTCTCTGTGCTATGAAGCTTGCGGTAGGCACTTTGGTACAACTCACGTAGGTTATTTACTTCTAGGTGATTCTGAAGTCGTTCTGCAATCACTTTTCTAACAGTTTTGATAGATATGTTAGATTCGATACCGGTCGGTAGTTGTTAAGAAGGTTAGAGTCCAGAGATGGTTTTTTGAGCAGTGGTATCACGTTTGCTGATTTAAAGATAGTAGGCACAGAGCCACTCTCCATGGACATATTTATCATATTTGTAATGACTGGTGCATGAGCATTCATCTACTAGGGAGCCTGCTTGTTGAATAGCAAGATCTTTTAAGCATTCGCCGATGTGGCATAGAATGTTATTGCATTCCCTGCGTAGTTTGGTGTGGTCTTCACGTTGGCCACTTCAATGGACGTGCATTCGTAATTCTTTCTGCTCTGCTGATGGGTTAGTAGTGAAGCGGGGGGGGGGGGGGTGAGGAACAGATATCATTATTCTCTCATGGATGCTATTGTTCTTCTCAGCAGGAGGTCTTCGAGAACAATAGCGTCCACATATGTTTTCTTTTGTTCCATATATGGGGGCTATTGTTCTAGAACAAAAGAATTCGCCAGAGAGCAATGGCGTCCAGCCCCATGTAGTAGAGAGATTAGCAAACAATGACATCTACATTCGCCTACTTGAGAATTATGGTGAGTCATGGTTTAGCCCTTTGTTTGTTGAACCCCTAAAAGTTGGATATTTTACGTTTAAAATTAGTTGTGCACGCCCCCCAGCCCCCCTGTGGTACCGTGGTATGTAAGGTAAAAATAATAGTTTAAGAGGTGGTCTGAATAGGGAGGTCTATGAGGAGGATGATGAGTAGGAGTAGGAGGCTGATGAGGATAGCATTCATCCTCAGTAGAAGTTGCTGGTTGGTTTTGAGGGCGATGCTAACGTACTTGTTTACAAGGCATGTACGATGTACGATTATTTTGAAAATAATTTGACTGCCTGCATCAGCTGAGGTGGAATGCTATAGCATTCCTCCTCAGTAGAAGTTGCTTGTTGGTTTTGAGTGTGATGCTAGCGTACTTGTTTACAAAATATGCACGATGTACGAATATTTTCAAAATAATTTGTCTGCCTGCCTCATTATTAAAAATCATTACTCGAAATATTTATCAGTAGATCCATTGAATGACTGCATCGTTATATGTTTTATTGGTTTTTTAACCCCGCTATGTACCAGTAAATGTCTACGGATAATAAACCTGTATCAAACGAATATTTTGAAAATGATTTGTCCGTCTTAACACAATCAAATCGATTCCTAAATATTTAGCCGTAACACCACCCAATAACTTTGTCTGGTGCGAAATCTCGTTGTCTCGATACTTTTAAGCCACTAAACTTTATGAGTAATCTATGTACATGCTGAATATTTTGAAAAAACCGATTTGACTGGTGGCTTAAAATTGTTTTTAAATACTTAATGGTCGAAATAGTTTTTGCAATAACGTCAGTTATTTTAGATTTTGTGTCTGCTGGATGTTATTGTCACATTTAAAATGTCTGGATTATGTCTCTGAGGGTGACATGCGATTATGGAATTGTTTGTCAAGCAGATCACTCTGTATGATAAAAAGATTATTTTTCGTGTATGGCATACAGTTTTACCATTCATCAATGTCACATTAGCCGTGAGATTGGTCCTTAATCGAGTTACAAACATGACATGTTGTAGATATGGGACTGTCTTGTGGGGAGGTCATGACCCCGCTGGACATCTTATATGTACGAGGAGTAAGCCCGAGCACGATTCATGTGTGAATACCAGGTGAGCTAATAGACTATGTCACCATGTATATTAAGATGTATCGAACGTTACTAGCACTGATCATCATCTATACTTAGATGCATTACCCGCATCTTATTATTTGAATATATATTATCAGCAATGGCGCCAGCTAGTGCGCAAGTACCGCTTCGCAGATAGTGAGTCGAGTATGGTTAGCACTAAGTGGGAATCAATCAAAGAGATTAGGTAGGACAAACGGACTTGGTTAGTTACATAGCAATCTATGTTCACACAGGGCGTGGGACCAGATAAGCCACCGTCTATAGCGTCCTTGTAAGAGGAATGTATGCATCATCAGAAAATGTATACATTATCAGCACTGGATATGTATACGTTATCAGAGTATGTATACATTATCAAATTGGCAAAATGGTTAGCGCCAGACTGGAATCAGATTAGATATGACATCCGGACGTAGGGGGTTACAATGCCGGTCTGTGTTCCCATGAAAGCTTGAGAGGATAGGCCGAATAGTAATCAGTCAGGCTGGGAGGAATGGTAACTTGTTTACCGATAACCTTAACATCCTACAAGCAAACGACTGTCGACTAATAGGTAATACACACAACATGGACATTGTAGCGTCCTGTAGGCGGTAGGTACGCAATCGAAAGTTACGATCAAAACGTATTAATTGTAGAGGCGTAAGATACACAAATCGGAACTTGCTATCAAACCAGCATCCATCATTTTGACGTGGGAAATATACGAATCGAAACTTGCTATCAAACAAGCATCCGTCATTTCTGTCATAGTAAACAGATGGAATTCCAGGGAACAAGAGGGTATAGAAACTGGAATGATATAGAAAGGGGGACTTTAACTTTTAAGTTTAGTCCGGTCCGCCTCGTACCTTGTAACAAAGTTCTTGCTGGGTGTATTTTCAGTAGGCAAGAGATAGCTTGGATAGTATAGCAAACCAGAGTAGCTTGGAGTAATACTAGTTCATTAAGAAAGATAGGAAACATTAAAATAAAGTTATCATATTTGTCGTAAACTGGTAACAGTAAAAGTTATCGTATTTGTCGTAAACTGGTAACAGTAAAAGTTACCCACTTTGTAGATTAATTGTAAAGTTAATAAAACTCATCACCTTGTATAATATTCAAGGCAATAGTTTGGTTATTGTATTTATAGTCAGCTCTGAATTGCACGGAGAAACGCCGTGCCGAAGCATCGAATCTTGTTGGTCCAGTCAGATCAGGCCCAGATACGTATACAAATATCGTCAAGTACACCTTTAGACGAGGCGAGCTCGTATCACTCTCTTTCATCCTCGGTAAGACAGGTTGTCGCAGCAACCTTACATACAAGTCTTGCCGAAGCGGGAAGAGAATTAATTCACAAGGACCCGAAGATCAGAAATCTTCATTGACTTCAGTCTGCCAGGATTCAGAGTATTCAACCATGAGTAAATAGTATATGGCCCAACCAGGAACGCCGCTCACTAATTCGGCAATAGTACTGACCGACGTCGCTGACCGTGTACGAGCGTTCCTAGACGCAGCAAAATTATCAGACAGTAACAGAATCATCCAACATCGCGAGTATCGCGCGGGGTCGACCGTAGAAGTAACTACCAAGGTAGTTTGCCCAGACCAACCCCGGTTGCAGAGAGTCATCATCGCGTTACATTACCAGTAACCAAAGAATGGCGACGGGATCCAAGAGAACAGCTGACCCAACTATGCCACCCATAGAAACACCGGTAGCACACCAACTTCGACCGGAAACCATCGCGCTATGCAGACGATGGGCATAGAAATGGCGGGGGCCATTATAGAAAGCAGCAACCGTCGGGAAGCCGAGCGGGTGTACCGGAGGGAGATCCAAGACACGATTTACTGCATTCAGCCCTGTGCCGGAGTGGTACCAGAAGAGGTACGAACATTTTTAGATGAAACACGAAGAGCGTGGGTCGCAAACGAGGGGAGACTAGAGGGTATACCAGCCTACGTCATCATCCGAGCGGCACGCGGCCAGCTATCAAGAGCCATTGACGGGTTCTTGGTAGGCAGGTTCGAGAAGACGTCACGTTCGACGAATTCTACGAGTACATCACCGTGAACTTTGTATCGGCCAACGAGGGCGAACGCATTAAGTGCGATCTAGAGGGCGTACGACAGCGCAAGAACGAGACGGTCATAACCTTCAACCGACGATTCCAGGAGATGAGCACACGGGCTTACCCAACTGAGAACGCCGACAACCGTCGGACAGTGCTGGGGATATAACTTAAGGGTCTATCCGACCATCGCCTTAGCAAGCGAATCGTACGTAAGAAGGCTGCCACCTTGGCCCGGGCGATCGAAATTTCGGAGGAGGAGGCTACATGTGATGACCTGCTCCGAGCCATGAAAATCGATGAACGACGGGAGGAGGGCATGGAAGTAAACATGGTGGGTCCTGAAGAGGAAAAAGAGATCTGGAGCGTGGTCAGCACGTTGAAGAGACAGATTGCTCAACAGAGCAGAATGGTTGAACAATTGTGTGGGTTGGTAAGCGACCTACAGCTAAGAGAGCAGCAGCCGGCGACTAGGGTCGCCAAGCCTGAGAAGAGAACCCCATCGCCGGCAAAACCACGTACACCACCGTCGCCCAGACCAGTCAGGGCAGCGAAAGACTTACAAAACGTTACCTACTATAACTGTGGCCGGGTAGGCCACTACAAAAGCGACTGCCATCAGGCAATGCAGCCGCGAGAGGAAGTCACCCGGAAGCCTGCTCCGCGTCCCAAGCAACCGCGACGACCACCGCCCATGACATGTTTTAGTTGCGGGAGAGAAGGACACACGGCCCAAAATTGTTTTGGGGCATACATGAGTCGGCAGACGACTCCTGCCATAACGATAAAATGTTTCGGGTGTGGCAAAGATGGCCACTACATGAGGGACTGCCTGTCGAGAGGTCCACCGCAGAATGGTTCCGCCTGGGGCCAGCAACATAGCCCAACCGCACGAAGGGCCATCAAGCGACCACACACCGATGACATGGACATCGGCGTCGTCGACCGACGGCAGCAGGAGAGAAACATAACACCCCGTGACTGCTCGCGAAACCTCCGGAAAGAGATGAACAATGCTAGACGCGACCGTGACGAATATGTCGATCGTGATGGGTTCGTGCTGACCGGTGAGGGGACGGATGAGCATGACCGTTATTCATACGGTGTCGGACAGGACTCATCCTCCCATCAAGACAGTTACGCAGAAATTGTTAGTGGACGAAGGGGTCCTTCGTTAAACAAGGACGGAGGAGACCGTTGGTAAGCATACCGACCGAGCGGTTTCTAATCCGTCTAAGATTGGATAAAAACGGTCCATCGGATCAGGGTAAGTACCTGCATGCCTTAGTGGATACTGGTGCCAGCACATCCTTGATTCGCAAGGATATATGGCGTAGCATGTTGAATGCTAGGCCATTAAAAAGGGCGAAGACGCTCTTAGCAGTAAATGGGTCCCCAATAAAACTTTTGGGGGAGACCCAGGTAAAATTCAGTAACGCCGTCCTATTCCGAGTACGGTAGTAGCGAGGATGAGACATGAATGTTTGCTTGGGGCGGATGCTTTGCACTTGGGAAATGCAAAGATTGATTATCAGGCCAAAATAGTAGTATGGTTTGGCCAGGTATATCCCTTTTAATATCCCTATAGGGAACAGATGGATTATGTATATGGGAGTTGTAAAGAAACGACCGGATATAAAGCTATCGACAAAGTGCTTGAGGACTTTGCGGATAACTTTGATACGGCTCGTCCAAACACCTTAGGATTGGTCCCCAAAGTGAAGTGCATGGTACCAACGGGAGATGCGTTTCCTATAAGGCAGAAAGCCTACCGTTTACCAAGCAATATATAGTAAAAAATCAAGTGACTGAAATGCTGGCAGCGGGCGTCTAAAGACCGTCATCGTCACCCTGGGCGTTGCCCATTATGTTAGTGCCCAAGAAGGACGGGGACACGAGATTTTGTGTTGACTACAGGAAGTTGAATTCTATATGTTGCAAAGACAGTTATCCATTACCGAATATAACTGATATTTTTTACTCGATGCGCGGCGCAACGATATTTTCGACTATGGACTTGAAGTCTGGCTATTGGCAGATACCGATGGACAGCCAAGACATAGAGAAAACAGCGTTCGTTTGTAGTGAAGGTTTGTTCGACTTTGTTCGGATGCCTTTTGGTTTTTGCAACTCAGGTGCCGTATTTCAGAGGGCAATGAACGATATTTTCCGAGAATTCGTGGGAAAATATTTGCATGTTTTTGTTGATGATGTAGTCGTATATTCGAGAAATCCGGCTGAGCATGCACAGCATTTGCGTAAGGTTATGCGAAGGATTCAGGAATACAATTTGCAGGTTAAGAAAAAGAAATGCGAGTTTGCCCGGGGGTCTGTGGACTTGTTAGGATATCGCATTTCTGCACAAGGAGTGGCTCCTCAGGTACAAAAGGTCAAGGTCATAGGGGAAATGTCACCGCCCTGCGACGTGGGAGAGGTGAGAAGTTTCCTGGGCACTACAGGATATTACCGCTCTTGTGTGCAAGGCTATGCCGAAATTGCTAAGCCTTTGATAGAATTGACTAAGAAATATAAACATTTTGAATGGGGTAAGGAGGAACAGCAAGCATTTAAGAAATTACAAAACTTGCTGTGTAGTGAGACGGTTCTCACCTATCCGAATTTAAATGCTCCGTATAAGCTTTATACCGATGCATCCAGCAATGCGATAGGTGCGATATTGGTACAGGTAGATGATAAGGGTATAGAACGAGTAATACAGTACGTAAGCTCGACCCTGAAGGACAGTCAGCTAAACTGGCCCGTAATAGAGAAGGAAGCTTATGCTGTGATATATGCATTAAAGAAGCTTAGACCTTATCTATTTGGCGCGCAGTTCACCGTGTATACTGACCACAAACCCCTAAAGAGTTTGTTTGTGGGAGAAGTTAAGAACACGAAAGTGCAGCACTGGGCGGTGCTGATTGCCGAGTACGGATGTAAGATTGAATACATCCAAGGCTCGAAGAATATTCGAGCGGACATGTTGTCCAGGTTGCGTCGTCCAGTGGAAATCGCCACCTTAGACACAGGCGATTTTGTCATACCGGATGTAGACGAGGGTTCATTGCCGCATGTCCCTCTCGAGGTATTCGACTTCCCTACGATGAGTTGTGTGCCGAGCAGACCAGGGAATACCCGGAGTTGTTCAAGAACACCCCGGAGGAGTATATGGTCAAGAACGGTATTTTATATTCGTTAATTACACCTTCAGCGTTGGATGCTGAGTACCCCCGAATTGTCTTACCTACCCTGTTCCGTGAGAAAGTGCTCCGGAAAGCTCATGAACGAGCTGGTCACCAAGGTCTGAAAAAGACCATCGGTATGGTAAGGGATTCGTTTGTGTGGACGTCTTTGAGGAAAGACGTGATACGTATGCTAGAGACGTGTACGACGTGCCAGGTCAACCGACCTGTCACTACTCGACCGCGGTACAGTGAAATGCCCATGGCCAATTATCCGAGTCAGATAGTCGGCATGGATTTGATAGGTCCACTGTTGGAGTCGAGTAAAGGTAATGTGTATATCATGACGATGATCGATCACTGTTCTGCGTGGGCCGAGGCATATCCGATTTAAGCAAAGACGTCTCAAAATGTTGAAGACAAGTTCTTCAACGAATACGTCGCTCGTCATGGTGTCCCTGAGATCGTGATAACCGATCAGGGAAAAGAATTTTGTTCCAAATCTCTAGAGGAGAGATTCAAGGAACATGGTATCGATCATAGAAGATCGAGTCCCTACCACCCACAAACCAATGGGCGTACCGAGAGGTTCAATCGGACCCCTAAGGACTTAATCCAGAAAGGGGTTAACAATGCTTCTCGTACGTGGGAGGATGAATTGGGCAGTAAGCATCATTGCACGTGAAATCATGTATATTTTACGATTAGGTATAGTGATAGCTCTAGTGAGTTTGGTAAATGGATTATGTAAAACATCTAGTGTACATAGATTACCGAACGGGGCAATGATATCTGAACCCGAGGATATATCCGTTATCCGAGCTGAATGGACTGTAGTGGTGTCTATCGACCACTCTTATTTACCTGTCCAATTTCTTAAATGGTTAACGCAGTTTCGTGTTCTTATTGCGAACATCGGTCGAAAAACTGCGTTGAGCTATCAAGACATTTTGGGTTTACAACATCGTGTTAACAATATTAAGAAGATCGCGGTTAGGACACAACAAACTATGGTGAGCAGGGATAGTATACGACGTAAACGTGGCTTATTTGACTTTGTCGGGGACATAGCCTCGTCTCTATTCGGTACCGCTACCTCTAGTGATATAGATGCAATTAAAGAGGTAGTCAAAGTCGCTATGAAGAACGTGAATCGGTTGGTACATTTCTCCAACAAACTGGCGTCCCATGTGAAACTGGCATTCGTAGGGATCAACACCAACGTTGACCGTATCAACGAAATTACCGCTGGCCTAGTGGAATTAACTAGAAACGTGAGCGATAGATTTAAGGTGCACGCCGCCCGACAAGCCGACTTATACGCATTAGTGCAGCTTGGACACATCGTTGACTCTGCCGAATGTGTGGTGTATAGCTACCAGAAGGCAGCAGCACAGTTTCATAGACAAACGGCATCCCTAGAGTTAGGTAGACTAACGGAAGAATTATTCAGTCTTGCTGACATCAATTCCGTGGCCAAACAAGTTAGTATAGGAAATCGACTGATACGTCCATATCAGTGGTACTACCGCAATTTGGTCGTGTATCCGTTATGGACTCACGACTCCATTACGTAGCAACATTACCGCTAATCGACGGGGGCGAATATATCGAATACGGGTTGCATGTGTGGCCGGAACCGCTAATTGCGAGGGGATACTACATGCAAGTACTGATCACGTGGACCAGCATCGGTCTTGACACCAAGACTGGATGGTACTTCGCGCCATCTGAATGTCATGGGGAGGAGCCCCGGGTGTGTCATGGTCCACTACGGGTCGACAAGACCCACGTTCCATGCATTGTAAGCCTGTTAACCAATACGACTGACAGTGCGTGTAATATTCAGCTCTCCGAATCAAATGAAACAGCTAGCAAATTATATGCCAATAAGAAAATAGGCATTGTGTTGCAAACGTTCGGTGAAACAATGGATATACACTGCGATGGACGACTGACCGACCGGTGTGTGGTGAGTAATGGAGTGTATGCACTAATGTCTGGCGAATGTGGTTATAGCGGGAAGGGCTGGCGATTCGAGCCTGTTGCATCTTACAGTCGGACGTACGCTCGGGTTATGACCCCGCTGGACATCTTATATGTACGAGGAGTAAGCCCGAGCACGATTCATGTGTGAATACCAGGTGAGCTAATAGACTATGTCACCATGTATATTAAGATGTATCGAACGTTACTAGCACTGATCATCATCTATACTTAGATGCATTACCCGCATCTTATTATTTGAATATATATTATCAGCAATGGCGCCAGCTAGTGCGCAAGTACCGCTTCGCAGATAGTGAGTCGAGTATGGTTAGCACCAAGTGGGAATCAATCAAAGAGATTAGGTAGGACAAACGGACTTGCTTAGTTACATGGCAATCTATGTTCTCACAGGGTGTGGGACCAGATAAGCCACCGTCTATAGCGGCATTGTAAGAGGAATGTATGCATCATCAGAAAATGTATACATTATCAGCACTGGATATGTATACGTTATCAGAGTATGTATACATTATCAAATTGGCAAAATGGTTAGCGCCAGACTGGAATCAGATTAGATATGACATACGGACGTAGGGGGTTACAATGGCGGTCTGTGTTCCCATGAAAGCTTGAGAGGATAGGCCGAATAGTAATCAGTCAGGCTGGGAAGATAGGTAACTTGTTTACCGATAACCTTAACATCCTACAAGCAAACGACTGTCGACTAATAGGTAATGCACACAACATGGACATTGTAGCGTCCTGTAGGCGGTAGGTACGCAATCGAAGGTTACGATCAAAAACGTATTAATTGTAGAGGCATAAGATACACAAATCGGAACTTGCTATCAAACCAGCATCCGTCATTTTGACGTGGGCAATATACGAATCAAAACTTGCTATCAAACAGGCATCCGTCATTTCTAGCGCTAGATACACAAATCGGAACTTGCTATCAAACAAGCATCCGTCATTTCTGTCATAGTAAACAGATGGAATTCCAGGGAACAAGAGGGTATAGAAACTGGAATGATATGAAAAGGGGGACTTTAACTTTTAAGTTTATTCCGGTCCGCCTCGTACCTTGTAACACAGTTCTTGCTGACTGTATTTTCAGTAGGCAAGAGATAGCTTGGATAGTATAGCAAACCAGAGTAGCTGGGAGTAATACTAGTTCATTAAGAAAGATAGGAAACATTAAAATAAAGTTATCCTATTTGTCGTAAACTGGTAACAGTAAAAGTTATCGTATTTGTCATAAACCGGTAACAGTAAAAGTTATCGTATTTGTCGTAAACTGGTAACAGTAAAAGTCATCGTATTTGTCGTAAACTGGAAACAGTAAAAGTTACCCACTTTGTAGATTAATTGTAAAGTTAATAAAACTCATCACCTTGTATAATATTCAAGGCAATAGTTTGGTTATTGTATTTATAGTCAGCTCTGAATTGCATGGAGAAATGCCGTGCCGAAGCATCGAATCTTGTTGGTCCACTCAGATCAGGCCCAGATACGTATACAAATATCGTCAAGTACACCTTTAGACTAGGCGAGCTCGATCACTCTCTTTCATCCTCGGTAAGACAGGTTGTCGGAGCAACCTTACATACAAGTCTTGCCGAAGTGGGAAGATAATTAATTCACAAGGACCCGAAGATCAGAAATCTTCAATGTGTTAAGGAATAATGAAAGAATGTTAAAGCACCACCTGTCTCGTTCTGACCACAAGATATTACAATGTCCTCACTGAGACTTTAAAAAAAATTGATAATAAACCGTGCACCCGCTCACCGGCTATTGTTGTTTACCCACGTGTAAAGATTCAACAAATTAGAGCAACATTACGAGCATAGTAGGTCGTTTACTACAAATATAAATATATCCTTTTGGCTACAAAGCAGTGATACGTTATGACCATGTTTTCACTATATAATTCAGTCTTGGCCTAAGCGACGACCTCGTGTTACACCATCACATGGACGGTAGAGAACTTCTTAACCCTTTAACCCTCGAATTTCTTCAAGAAAATGTCAATTTTCTTCATATTCATATTTGTAGACCAAGAGAAGACTGTTTTTTAACATTTATCATTGGAATGACTGGCACTGCTGGCTATCCATTTGTCTAGACTTTGCGCTAGCAAACACACACCCCCCCCCCCCCCCTAACCAACCACCACCACGACCACCATCATCATCACCAACACCCACCACCACCACCACCACCACCACCACCACCACCACCACCACCACCACCACCACCACCCACCACCTTCACCAGCGCCGCCACTAGCACCAGCACAATCACCACCACCAACAACACCACCACCACCACCACCACCACCACCACCACCACCATCATCATCACCAACAACACACACGACCATCACCACCAGCATCAACACCACCCACCCACCCACCACATTCACCACCACCACCACTAGTACCACCACCAGAACCACTACCACCACTACCACCAGTACTGTTATATACCACCAACCACTAAGCATCATCATCACCACCACCAGCATCAACACCACCGACCACCACCTTCACCACAGCCGCCACTAACACCACCACCAGTACAACTACCACCAGTACCGATATCCACCACCAACCACTAAGCACAACCACAAGCACTATGACCTACACCAAACACCATGCATTAACCCCATGACCTACACCCACCCATCCGCCAACCCCTAGCGAATTTCTTCATATTCATACTTGCAGCCCTAGAGAAGACTATTTTTGAAAATTTATCATTGGAATAACTGGCCCTGCTGGCTATCCATTTGTTTAGACATTGCGACAGCAAACACCACCCACCAACGACCCACCACCACCACCACCATCATCAACATCATCACCAACACCCACCACCACCAGCATCAAAACCATCACCCACCACCTTACCACCACCAGTGCCACTAGCAGCACCACCAGCACCACAACTACCACCAGTACCGCCATCCACCAGCAACCACTAAGCACCACCACCACATTTGCAGAATGTGACCGCATGCTGCAGATTTTTGGATGCAGGTTGCCGATTGTGACAGCATGTTGCGGATTTGTGGCCACATGTTGCAGATTTGCGGCAGCATATTGTGGATTTGCGGCCACATGTTGTGGATTATGACCACATGTTGTGGATTGTGACTGCATGTTGCGGATTGCGGCAGCATGTTGCGGATTTGCGGCTGCATGTTGTGGATGGCAACAAGTGTATGTACATGCCTGAACACACATACATGCCAAAATGCATGCGTACATGTGCATTAACATGCGGGCCGCATGTTGCAGATGTGTGGGTGCATGTTGCGAATTTCCGGGCGCATGTTGCGGATGGCAACAAGTGTATGCTGAAAATGTGTGCGTACAGGGGCTGCTGCATGCAGGCCATATGTTGCAGATTTGTCGGCGCATGTTGCAGATTTGCAGGTGCATGTTGTGGATTGTGACCACATGTTGCGGATTGTGGCAGCATGTTGCGGATTGTGGCAGCATGTTACGGATTTGTGGGCGCATGTTGTGGATGGCAACAAGTGTATGTACATGCCTGAACACGCATGCACACCAAAATGCATGCATACATGTGTGGCCGCATGTTGCAGATTGTGGCCGCATGTTGTGGATTTGCGAATGCATGCAGCTGCACGTTGCGGATTTGCAGCTGCATGTTGTGGCTTTGGGGCCACATGTTGCAGATTTGTGGCCGTATGTTGCAGAGTTGTAGGGGCATGTTGTGGATTTGCGGCTGCAGTACATATAATCCTATAAAATGGTTCAAATTCAATCCCTTTTCTCACTCCAGTTTAAACATCACAAAGTGGTTGGATGTGTATTTTAACTGCAGGGTAGTTAGGTAGCCTTAGGCAGTCAGTTTTCTTTGAATGCTTGCTAGATTTATCCTATAATCAATATGCTGAGGCCTGAAGCGGCATAAGATCCAATTCCATAATGATGAAGATAACACAAATCTAGACAGTGAAGATGAAGAAATGACAGGGATGAATAATGAAGATGATGAGCAAGCAGAGTTGGAGAGTGAAGCCGGTGATGACTCAGCAGAGTCTGAGAGTGAAGATGAAGGTGAAGATGATGATCAATCATGATCAATCATGAACTATTCACCATATTCCAAAATATTAAGCAGTTCTTAGACACTGAACAATCAGGTTTAGAAGATGAGGATGGTGAAGTGAACACAGATCCAAATGGTGTAGGCAATGTGTCTATTTCCGTATATGCTGATGCTTTAGTTACAAAGTGCATAGACATAATGTTCCAGTGGAGAAGATTACAGAACTCTACGCTCATTAAAATAATTCGTCGGGAAACTAAAGATTTTATCACCAAGGGGTACGCATCCAATGAAGCAGTCTTCTCTGCTTTTCGAAAAAGAGAGTTTCTGATCAATAAGTACACAAGGAACAATCTAGATGCTGACGATAATGATGATGATTCTGTCAGTGATGGATCTGATCCATAAGGAATCAGTCTACCCATCGATAAATGGATCGCCAGAACATTAACTATTTGTTTATGCTACAGTAACTATATGTTTTATCATATGTAATATTTTCTTCAATGTAAAAGTATGGATACAAATAAAACATTGGTTCTTTATGTGTGTGTTGATTTGATGATTGTAGCTGCCTAGCCATGTACCCCCACATCCCTCGATATACAAAGCAGAGTGCATGCTGTTGATGTTGGTGGTGATGGCGGGGGGGCTGGTGGTTGGTGGAAATAGGTGTTGTGGTGGATGATGGTGGTGTGGTTAATGCTTGGTGGTGGGTGTTGGTGCTTAGTGGGTGGTGGTGCTGGTGGTGATAGAGGGATGGTGATGGTGGTGATGGTTGTGGGGTTAGTGGTGGTGATGGTGGTGGTGATGGTGGGTATTGGTAGTAGGTGGTTGCGGCCACAATGCCTAGACAATGGTTGGCCAACTATATTATTTTTGTTGTCGGGGCCTCATTGACTAGGTACTCATAATGCATTCATACTGTGTGTACCCGGACACAGTAATTTTTGCTAGTTTTATTACCTTTAACTGGCTGAGGAGACACAAAAAAAGATTTTTAAAACAATTTGCACGTAAGGTCAGTTAAGCCACCAGTCAAATCGTTTTTTTAAAGATTTTCAGCATGTACATAGTTTACTAATAAAGTTTAGTGGCTTAAAGGTATCGAGACAATGAGATTTTGCACCAGACAAAGTAATTGGGTTTGTGTTATGGCTAAATATTTAGGAAACGATTTGATCGGGTTAAGACAGACAAACCATTTTCAAAATATTCATACAATACAGCTTTATTATCCGTAGACATTTACTGGTACATAGCGGGGTTAAAAAAACAATAAAACATATGACGACGTAGTCATTCAAGGGATCTACAGATAAATATTTCGAGTAATGATTTTTAACAATGATGCAGGTAGTCAAATTATTTTCAAAATATTCGTACATCGTGCATACATTGTAAACAAGTACGCTAGCATCGCACTCAAAACCAACCAGCAACTTCTACTGAGGAGGAATGCTATAGCATTCCGCCTCAGCTGACGCAGGCAGTCAAATTATTTTCAAAATATTCATACATCGTGCACGCCTTGTAAACAAGTACGCTAGCATTGCCATCAAGACCAACCAGCAACTTCTACTGAGGAGGAATGCTATCCTCATCAGCCTCCTACTCCTGCTCATCCTCCTCCTCATAGACCTCCCTATTCAGACCACCTCTTAAACTCTATTATTTTTACCCTACATACCATGGTACCATGGACGGGGGGGGGGGGGTCGTGCGCAAATAATTTTAAACGTAAAATACCCAACTTTTAGGGGTTCAGCAAACAAGGGGTTAAACCATAATTCTCAAGTGTGCAAATATAGACGTCATTGTTCGCAAATCCCTCTACTACGTGGAGCTGGACGCCATTGCTCTCTGAAGAATTCCTTTGTTCTAGAACAATAGTTTCCATATATGGATCAAATGAAAACATATATGGACGCTATTGTTCTCGAAGACCGCACGCTGAGAAGAACAATAGCGGCCATAAAAGAACAATTACGTCTGTCCCCCCCACACACACCCCACCCCGCTTCACTACTTAGGTTTACTACTTCACGGTCATAATTTGTTAGTTCTGTTTATATTTGTAATTTTAATATTTCTGAAATTCATAATTGGCATATTTTTTACTATTGAATGGTCGCATTTACACGAAACGCTATTCAAGGGTGAGTATTGCCACACTAGAACCGTTTTATGCACGTACTTCTGTATATGCCCCATCTCGTGTTGTCGAAGCCCCAAGCTGTTACAAAATAATGATGCAAGATGTATACAACGTCACGTAAAGGTAGATTAATTTTATAACTGGATGAAACGCGATGTTTTGGACCAGACTACATAGGCCTATGCATTTAGCTGTTGACAGCTGTTGGCTTCATGCAATAATTACATCACACTTTCGTACTTTGTGGTATTCATTTTCAGTTAAGTTCAGGGTTGGCTATAAAAGTCTGCATTGATGTATTAGAGCAGGTATATCCTGGCGAGGGTTTGCGTGCATTTAAAGTAACAATGCCTTGTTGTTTTACAAGGCATTGTACCTTAAGACGGAATAGTTATAGAGATACAAGCTAAGTCAAGTCCTATAACGTGGTTACGGAACTGGTTCCATATTATTTCAAACTATATCACGCTCAGTTTTATCTCTGTTTTTCAAAGGATGTAACATTGCAGACATGACTGGTGAGAGATCAAGCTGTCGTAATGCTTGATGAGTGAAGACCGTTGGTTCCATGGCAATAAGTATGTGTATTATATGATGATTGCATAATGTATCAGTTGGCAAACAAGATAGGCATACTTAAGCTGACATGGTATCAGAACTTGATATGGTTTTCAAAGCATGAATAATATTGTTAACTGGTCAAACTTCCATGAATTGGGGCCGGATTAATCTGACCCAATCCGGACGGTAATGGACATTTCCATTTTAGCTATACCATCTATCTAAGCCCCACACACCTCGATCTCTGAACTCTCTGACTGTCAATTTCCAGAAAATATATTATGGCAGCAACAGCGCCCAGTCAAATTAGTTTCAAAATATTCAAAATCATGTTTATTAAATAGTCGAGACATACAATTCGTACAATGTGATGGACGTTTAAGTGCTATAGAGGGGCCAAATAGAATATTTTATGATGTAATGATCATGACGTCATCCTACGTACAGCTTAGCTGATTATGACGTCACATGACGTCAGATGATCGATGGATACACTGGAAACGTGAAATGTGCTGTTTGGTGCTTCTAGAAGTGAATGAATGGGGGATTGATAGAGCCATAATAGCAAAATGTATATATAGGTCCATATCACGGAAGAGTTAGAGGAGGAATAAAACTTGATCCAGCTCTCTTGTTAGAATAGTGTTAGTTCGCTGCATTTAATGCACTGTCGGAGACTGTTAGTATTTTATCTGTAACAAATTATCAAGTTATTTATTATTCTTCAAGTCGCAAAGTGCCAGCAGATTCTAGTAGTTCTTATCCGTAGTATTCTAGCATCTGAGTGGAGAAAAATGTAACTGTTCCCCAAATCGTCAATATTATGACCACTGACTCTAACTTTCTAGTCAAATGGTCCAGTCCTAGCAAATCACTATCAGAACCCAATTCTACGCTTAAGTATCCATTGATAATGCCAATATCTTCAAAGTGGACTTCAGCGGTCATTTTAAACATAAAATCATCTTTGTTCTATGGAATCGCTGAAATTTGGTGACTAGCACCAGGTACATATGGCCACTCAAATTCCTACAATGGATGTACATAATGAAAAAACCCTCCCCTCCGCCGACCGATCTAATGTGAGTATTTAGGCTGCCATATTGAACATTTTTATTAGATGGATTTAAATGGCGAATATGACTCTCTGGACTATCTATTCTGTCTCCTGCATTCAAATCTGCCACTTCCGAAAATATTCAATCATCTGTTTGGCGGCCATCGTCGATTATTAGCGATGCATTTCAGCAGCCATTTAAAATTTTTAATTTAATTGAATTTGATGTCGAAAATGTCGGCGTATGTTTCTTTCGGCTCCCAACCTCAAATTTGTACCGTTTGGTGGCCATGTTGACAATGTTGCATAAAACTCTAAAAGTTCTGAATTGATTTAGCTGGAATTTGGAGGACAGTACTAGCACTGAGGGGCCACTCAAAAATGTCAGTCAACCTTAGTAAAGGTAAATCCAAAGCTAAACAGCATAGCATTTGGCCAGCCATTTTGAATTTTTCTTGATATTTTTCGATGGCGAAAATATTTTCTCATAGGTTGTTTCACCCTACAGACTCGCATATGGCTCTTTCAAAAGTGTATATATATATATACGTGTGCATGCATGCGTGTGTGCACTTCTGAATGCTTACTTTTCCATGTGAATCACATGTCGCGACAAAGTGGTTTGCTTGGCTTCCTGAAGTTAGGACAACAGAAATCGATATTCCGTAAAGAGTGAATCTCGCGTTTTTCCAAACGTAACGTGCTTGCTTTGAAATATATGTTGAAGCATCCCAAATTAACTGTTTGTCAGATTCAGGTAGGTGTGGATTCATTTGTAGCAGATCTAGGATATCACCTTCATCTATTCCTCCCTTACAGTGGATTTCCTGTAAGCAACAATAAAGTATCATATTTAAAGCCCTTACATAACTTCAAATTCTCAAAGATACTATTGTGCGGCGGACTGCCTTACCCGAAAAAAGCAAGGGTACGTTTTGGAATCTTACGTGCGTGCGAACAATCAGCATATATGACCATATAGTCGTCCTGGTCACGTGACGCCAGCTGGCTTGTTTCCAGGGTGGTGTAGGCTGGGGGAGGAGGTCACATCCCTTTCACGGGTCATTAGGCCTGGCAATGATTCAACTGGCATGCATTGAGTCGACCTAACCCAGGACGACGATGCAGATTGCATGTCCATGGCGATGATATAAAGACAATTAGGCCACCCCACCCATCCACCTCACCCCTACCTTAGAGAACGCCCTTTCAAGCGACATAATGTCTGGCAACGAGCCGGCCGTTATCAATACACTCGACCTAACGAGGGCGACGATAAAAACGGGCTTACCAGTGTGGCGATAAAGACGTCAATCTGGTTGGCCTAGACGTGTCACACAATCTTGTACCAGGGCGACGATATAGACGTCGATCTGATTTGCCTAGAGGTGTCACATGCCCACTGACAACTTCGAACCTCATTGCACCTATCTGTCATCAGCATGTGCCAACCCATCTACATCACTGAAAACAGCGATGATACTAGAAAGTACTCAAATCTAATTGGTCGAGAGAGAACAAATGATTCAAATATTGATGACGTCATCAAGCTCTCGACCAATCCGATCGATGTCTATAACGTCGCCCTTCTACTGTTGCATCCAGGATGTGCGATAAGATATAGAGTCTTTATTGTTTCCACGATTGTATATGATTTCTTTTCAAATTAAGGATCCAATACTTATACTCAACAAACTGAGAAAAAGCGATTAATTTAGAAGTCCAACACTTAGAAATTTCATTCCTTTCCACGCCATATTTATCAGTGATTGAATGGCACTTCCAATTACGCTCTGTTGGAAATTATTCCAAATCAGAGTTGCGCCATCCCATATTGTGTCCTTGCTCAACAATGTCCACCCTTTTTCTGTGCAATATGAATACACCTGAAATGACAATCACATAAAACTTGAACTCTCATAAACACGCTGGCGTGCGTAAGTGCCTGGGTGCATTCGTGCTTTCGTTCGTTCGCTTTTGTGCGCGTGTGTGCGTACGTTCATGTATGAGCGGCTGAGTGAATGAGTGAGTGCGTGCGTGTGTAGGTGCTTGCGTTTGTGCCTACATGTGCGTGCGTGCGTGCGTGCGTGTGTGCGTGCGTGCGTGCGTGCGTGCGTGCGTGCGTGCGTGTGGTGTGGTGTGCGAGTGCGCGTGTGCGCGTGTGCGCGTGCATGTATGTGAGCGTGTGTGTGTGTGTATAAGCGTGCGTGTGCGCGTGCGTCTTTGTGTGCGAGAGAGAGACTGAAGTCATAGTGTGGTCACCAATCTTGCAACTATAGTGGTCCAATTTTATAGTGGCCCACTGAACAGCTGCTCTTTTACCATGTGGGTTTTAAGTGGACACATACATATCTCGGCCCTATTTGCTTATTTACTTTTGCATGTCAAAATATGTTAACTATGTTAAGTAGGTTTATTGCTTCAGCTCTGGAAGACAATAGTGATTGCTCCATTTAATAGTTTTATTCTTTTTCTTATTCTAATTCTTATTGTTTTATGTGACGTTGTAATGTGACTGCTGGCTAACTACCCATCGAGACTCGTCATGGATCTTCTTGAGACTCGGCTATTATTTGCAGACCTGACGAGCCATTATGATGCTAACGTTGTTATGTCATTCCGGATATGAATATTGGAAGGAAGGAGGAGAGATAGAGACACATTTTCATTGGTCCTCCCAAGTCACGTGGTTTCCGAGTGGGAGGGGCTTAATTGTTCATATAACTATGCTGAAAAGTGATTAAAATGACGTGTCCTGGTGGACTTTCCTGTACAAACACGGCCAACAGAATACATCCATTTTGCCACTCCCGATATGGGCATTTAAGCCCTCCCACTCGAAAAACCATGTGTCAAGGGAGGCCCAATGAAAACGTGCGTCTATCACCCTAAGGTACATGATAATCAGAACAATCATGCAAAATGTGATAGACACAAGCCACTTCCCACAAATACTCTTCAAAGAATGTAATTTCACGAAAAAGTGTTGGCTATTCAGAATTATCAGCATGGCAATCACATCCACAAAGCTTGTCGGCCAGATCTAAAATGGCTGGAAAATGAATGATTTTCCACTTTTCCCTGGCAGAATCATGAAGAAAACATGTAAGAAATCTGCAGACCAACCTTTGTACCAAATCAGAAACATTACCATACAGAAGCATTCAACAATAAAAACATCATGGTGGATAGAGTCAAAATGGCCATCACGAATTCAGTAAAAACTGCTTATAACGGACACCTGTATTTGGGCACACATGATGGCGGTTCTTAGGGATGGATGTCCATCAGCCTTTAAGAGTCGCAATCCTATATGATAACAAGAGCCCTTTAGACTGTGTAGCCAGATAAATGAATTACTTAAACAATATGGCATCTTCAAATTGAGGTGCATTGGAAATTCGATCATCTACAAGCATGCGCCTTCCACTGCATGCCATTTTGCAGGCACATCTCCACAGCAGATGCACACATCTAATATATGAGTTAAATTAGTCCAGTGACGCATTCAGAATGCATAAGTTAAGTTACAATGCTTTATGTAGAAGAAAGAAAAAATGTTTCTAGTTCAAATAAACAAGTTACATGTAAAATTAATGTCAAGCTGGCAATGGACCTTTCCCATTTTAACTATTCACCACCCATCTCTAGTTAAGCTCCGCCCACACCTCGCTCGTGTTGGGATCGATCAATCCCTGAACTTCTTGGCTATCAATTTCCAGAAAATGATATGGGTACGCTGCTAAATATTTTGAAACTGATTTAACTGGTCGATGTTGCTTCCTATGGCAGCAACAGCGTCTTGTCAAATTAATTTCAAAATATTTAACAGAATGTTAATTAAATGGTAAAGACGTACAATTCGAACAACGTATTGGACTATTAAGCACTAAAAACGAACTATTTCTAATCATTCATGACGTCATGATTAATTATAACGTCATCATACACGTTATACGATGGATGGATAAACTTGGTAAGGTCCATTTAAAATAGGATGGCAATTTAATACACATCTACTACACACTGGCATCCATAAATTGAGGTGCACAGCAAATTCTATCGCTGATCAGGGCGTTCTGTTGCAGGCGTTTTGCAGGCTCGTCAGCACAGTTCCTTGCACACTTTCGATCAATGATTTAAGTTAGTCAAGTGACGTATACAGAATGTACATGCTATGTCCCAAGTTCTAGTGCATTATGTAAAAGAAATGAAATAGTTTCTAGTTCAAATAAGCAAGTTAGTTTTAATGTCAAGCTGAAAATCTACTGCACATCTTATGCAATGGCATTCGCACATTGACGTGCGCTAAAAATTTGATCGGTACGGTGGTCAGCTGAGCAAGCGCAAAAATTAATGTTTTAGCTGTCAATCTACTACACATCTACTACACAATGTCATTTGTTGATTGATGTTCACTGCAAATTCGAACGCTGACATGTGCACTTTCTGCTGCATGACCTTTTGCAGGCAAATTTGCACAGCTCCTTGCGCACCTCTGATATAGAATGTAAGTTTGTCAAGTGAAAATTGCAGGCTTCACACTCATTTGTTCTCCATCTCAACTCGCCTGGTGAGGGTAACACTGGGCTCTGTTCGAGGGACTGACCCCAACTATGACCGGCTTGGTACACCACTGTGTGTGCGTGCGTGCGTGCGTGCGTGCGTGCGTGCGTGTGTGTGCCGCAGGAGGGCTTCACGTGTATGAGGTAAACAGCCATATTGCCGGTTCGTTTTTGTAAAAAGCACTCTTCTTGCTTCATCAACATTTGTCTAAGCAGAATACCTGTCATACACTAGTATTACAAAGCCCTCCAATGCTTGCATGTCACCTTGTTCTTGTTAGATCTTGACTTTCTTTGTTGGGTAACCACACCAGAGGGTGCGTGGATGCTAATCAACAGAACGTAGACATTTGCTTAGTTTGATGAATATCTCGGGTACATTGGGGGAAAACTTCGGGAAATAATGACATTTTAATTTTTGTTGAGAAGGTAGAGACAATATCAGACAACTGCTGAATAATTTAGAAAACAGGAGCCACTTGCACTTGAGAATGCCAATCTTTGTCACAAGATGAAGAATAGGCAACGATCCGCTCTTCTGTGTAATTTGAAAGGCAACACTGAGTTTCTCTAGTCCAATAGCTTTCAGTTGGTCAAATAGAGATCTTGCAATCACCACAATGCCTGGGTTATTAGAAAGAATGCAAGCAACCTTTACAAAAGTAATTTTCAGCTCCATGTTTAAGATGTATGAATACTCTCGAATTCGCCTCCTCCTGTCTGCAAGGAATGTTTTCCCTGTCAGTCATGAAAGGTTGATTGCAGATTGTTGCCATCTTTTGTTGTATACACGGGATCACATTTCACATTTTGCAAGCTATCTGCCAGCAGAGTGAAACTCCATTTTTGCTATCATCATCTTAAAGGAAGCTGGACCAGTTCCTTGGTATCCTGCCAGTTTTGTTTATCTTTCTTCGACTTTCTCATGCGGTTCTAGCATAGGCTCTTACGCTTGTACTGATGAAATATCGCATCAACTCATGTGTGCGTGTTGACTAGAGCTCTTATCTTTCCTGCAAACTGACTTATGCATGTATTTACAAGGTGCAGTCTGAAGGGGAGACAATAAATAAGACCTACATCATCGAGGTGTGGTGCATCCAAATCTAGTTGGTTAGATATGACCTGGACCAATTCTTCAAAGACACTGACGGGGTGAAATTTCTGAGATGAATACAATTTTACATTGTTGCAGATGGATGCAGGAAATGGCTGAGCAGAAAATGGTTGGTTCTCATACTGAAAGAACTCATCTAATTAATGTAACAGAGTTTGTCAAATCTTGAAGAGAAAACAGAGCAAGTTTGCTTTAGACAATTTTCTTTGTCTTTCTTTTAAATATTCTTGGGCGCTTCAAATATTGTCAAGTTATTTCTTTTAATTTTGTCATAACATTTGTTTAAATTTTCTCTGAAATTGCAGACTTGGTCTTGGTCTCTTTGGTTGTATGTATTTACTGTATCAGATTCTGAGACTTCTTTTGTATCTGATACGAACAATTGATTCGCCACCTCCATGCTTGTCAAATTCTTTACCCCCACCTCTCCACATAGACACGCTGCCGAGCCGCTGGGGTGTCCTCATGGTATTTGAATTTGATCTTTTGGTTTGCTTGAGAAGCAACCTCATACTGTTGTGCTAACTGACTTACTTCTGGTCTAGAAACCATCTCAGGAGTGATGAACAATTTTTTGTATTACCTACAGCTCCACCATCACATTTCAGTAGAGCATTGTTCTGCGTTGGTGTGACAAGTTATTCAGTGTACAGGCCAAAATACTCGGACGTGTGCAATCATTGAAGGACGAGGTCATATCAGCTAGTGAGAAGGCCATGATAATTTTGCATAAAGTAATGTAGAATGGCCATCTTAACACGACGAGGCATCAGAGATTTCAGGAGCTTCTTCTTCTTTTCGTTCCCTGATCATACCGCGAGTCCTGTAAGTGACTATCGACATGATCATATGCATTAATTGCAATACCACCAACATTATTTACCTCATAGAATGCAAACAATGCAGCTCTCAATACATAGGAGAAACAAGTCAAACACTCAGCAAACGACTCACACAACATATCCATGCAATCCGACACCAAACAGACACGAGAATCTCATGGCATTTCACCCATCCAAGACATTCTATGAAAGACATCACGATAAGACCAATTGAAAGAATTTTTGCAGATAACAAAAAGCTAAGATTAAACAGAGAACACTACTGGATCAAAGAACTCAAAACGATTCACCCGTTCGGAATAAACAAAAAAGCATAACACACTCACTCACTCACTCACTCACACACCCACCCACCCACCCACCCACCCACCCACCCACCCACCCACCCACCCACCCACCCACTCACTCACTCACTGACTCACTCACCCACTCACTCACTCCCTCACTCACTCCCTCCCTCACACACTCACTCACTCACCCACTCACTCACTCACTCACTCACTCACTCACTCACTCACTCACTCACTCACTCACTCACTCACTCACTCACTCACTCACTCACTCACTCACTCCCTCACTCACCCACCCACTCACTCACTCACTCACTCACTCACTCACACACACATAGGAGGTTTGACGGAAGTTTGCAGACTGGCAGGTATGCATAGGTAACTATGTAAATACCTGGGTCAGCGTTTTTAAATACTTATGGGTTAAGTGCGTGGATCCATGGTTTATTAGAGTGCGCCGTGCGGCCTGGAACCTCCGTCTTCAGCACTCGAGGTTTCTGTCAGGGTTACCTCACCCTTACCTCCTTTAGTCGCCTATTACGACACCCAGAGGATATGGAAGGTGTATTCTGAGCCCCACCTACACGGCAATTTCAGGAGCTTGATACCATTAGCAAAAAGCCATTCACCAAAGCCTATTTCCACCAACATTTCCGGCGATGAAGAACCACAGCCTCTGAGTGATTCATTAGATCCAACAGTGGAACGGGAATATCTTGGAGTTGCGGGCGGATGCACCTGTAGGTCGGACCGTAAAACTAGGCATTGTGGGTGCCGCCGTCATGGATTTGATTGCTCGTCACCTTGTTCTCGATGCAGAGGCACTTATCCAAACACGTCAAAGGATGGGTTGAATGATAATGAAACTTAAATACTGCCAATGAATATAGAAATGGTTTGCAAATATCGAACTTCAGTATCAAACGTTGGGTTGTGATGTCATAGAGTGGTCATGGGTGCGGGTAGGGCTGGGCAGTATACCGGTTTCGCAACGTCTCACGTTTTTTATGGCGTCGGTTTAAAAACCATTATGAAAATTAAAAAAACAAAAAACCATCTGTAAAATCGTCATAGTGCAAAATCTGGTGACTGTCCTAAACTTGTCTGCTCTTGACTTGACTTTATTATCATCTAGTGGGCAACCATTTGCTAATAGTGTCAATGAAACACAGACATCTATAACTTTTAGCCACAGGTGAAAGTATGTTGGTGAAATCCCAACAAATATGCCTGGATCGCAACTGCAAATATGATTTGACAGCAGTGAATTTTACATGGCGTAAGCTGTGTGAGATCAAGGTATTGATTGATAGTTTGAAAATCTAAATTTCTGTTTTGTAACAAATACTCCTTTGTCAATTCGAGATTGTACTATGTTTACACGCTACAAAAACATCCACGCTATGCAATGAACTCACAATCCAAACATCGTCATCATCTCCATTAGCTTGTGACCTGCATAAAATGATCCAACACGGAATAAGAAATACGAAACAAATTGCTTGAACGATTGAGAAATGATAATTATTAAGTTCCCATATGTTGGCTGGCCAGTTGTAGCAGACGTAACGTTAGAAGTTGTTAACAAATTCTTACGCCAGGCTATTCACTACTATTGATTTTATGAATGAAATTCCTGTAAATCGTAGTATTTTCTTTATCATGTGGCGTTGTTTTGATGATAGAATTAAAATCACATCGTACACATCAGATACACGTGTATCTGGCAGACTATGTAGTGTTGAGTTAAGTAGATTTAGGTTACATTCCCGTGAATTATTGAGTTTATGTTGTCAATTTACCATATCTCTTTATTATGATCGCTAAAAATATTCTGACATAAGCTTTTCGTGAGAATTCATGTGATGCGATTTCCTGGAAATGGCTAGCCTTTAGCTACATGCTGAATGATATTCACCCGTGTGCACAGAAACGACAGTTGATCGAAGAGTATTACTGAATACCGAATACTCGAATACAAACACGCGATTTACTAGACTAGATCGTACTTAATCTAAAAATAGAGGCGTGGCATCTTCGAGAATTACACCTCTAATGTAATAACCGGCCATCTTATTACATCATCAGACTAGACTGTTATACAGACTACACTTCGGAGACCATATAGATCTGGATCCAGTCTATCTCCATAGCGGACCGTAAAAGCAACAAAGTGGATCGTGTTGATTTTGATATCATCTTAACCTCTGTATCACTAGCATGATACAGACATTAAAATCGACGCGATCCATTCATGGGTTCGTGTGATATTAGCATCCAGGCAACGCCAGCAAATTCTTGACCTCATTTTGTGCGCCACAGATTTGAATTTTACGACGAATTCAGAGGGACTATTTTTCTGTTATCTACTTGCTATACAGACTACTATGGGCTTTATATCGTCTCGTTTTACGTGAAATAATATTGTCTGGTTTGAAGAGAGTAGCGCTCGTGTCATTTTAAGTTTTAATTCTCTCTACCACCAAATTCTGGTGGAAAATACTCAATACATACGAGATACTTTTCTCTATCTCGTATGGAAGGGGATCTCGCGAGATACGATGGATCGTACTAGGTGATTAAATCTCAACTCTAGTCGTATCAGTGCTACTCAAGTAGCTACTCTATTAGGGGCATAAACTCGCTCTAATATACGGCTTTCGCACGTTAGATCTTATAACGCTTTAAAAAATAGTGACCTAATAAGAGTGTTGAAAATTAACACTTTAGTAGCGTGGTTAATTTGACGACCTCACACGCAACCAAAGATTATTTATTTCATTTATTTTAACTACTACTTTGAGATGGAAGGCAATTCAAGGCATCGAAGTGGACAGTTAGAGTGACCGTTCTAAGTTCGCGGAAATTTATGACAGTTGTCAAATCGCTAAATACATGTACGGTAGCTAATGAATATAGCATTACTTTCTCATTTCAAAGTATATTCGATCATTATAGCCCCTAAACGGGTATTTCGGTTAGATCGGTTTGATTAGTGAGACCGTCACCGGTTTTCATTTTGGCCAAACCGGCCAGCCCCAGGTGGAAGAGACACCATTTTTGGTAGATTGGGGCATGTTTCTATCTACTCGTAATATCTAGATATGGTCTAAAATGAACAGGTCTTTAAATATATGTCATATTATACTCGATTTGCGGTCATCCTGCATTTAACGTGTTCAGCTCAAACGATATTATTAGATTTTCTATATATCACCTAGGGGACCATACTGAACAGATTCTAGATGGGTTCATTTCTGTTGCAATTAGTGATATGTTTAGTTAAATTTGTGTTGTTTTGACAGCGCTATAACGAGCGTACTTGGTAATTTCTATAAAGGGACTGAATCTACCAATTGTCAATAACGGCTTAGTCAGTTGAAACATATGGACGAAGATGGATGACAGACATATTAACTTTTGAGGTCATCTTCTAATTGTTATTTTGCAAACAGTCCATTTCAACGCTCTGCTTGCTGAGTTTCCATTGACTACATTTTCCATGGGATTTAACTGTAGATATGAGGACTATTTTGAAAACAATTTGACTGAAAATTGTATATGACTAAGCAAACAACAACTATCAGTCAAGTAGTTTTCAAAATATTCAGCTTGGCCAGAGTTATTGCCCATTGAATTTAATGCATGCTGCGTCGCAGCAGTCAGACAGTTAAAATACATCCATTCAGGATTATATGTGTTAATTTGAAGGTTTTTGTCACATTATCCACGATCATCCTTATGGATACGGTCTTGTGTCCACTAAAACTGTTAAGAGTCAGTCCGCCATCTTGAATATGGCCACCATCTTAATAACTTTTCCCAACACATTCGCCTTGAAGTTTGGATTATCTGTTCCAAATTTGGTGTTCCTATCACAATTTGCACGATTCGACGCAAATAAAAAATTATCAAGTACGCTATCCCTGAGTTTCTGACATTAATGGAGAAGACATGACAGAGTGCATGTCTTGGTAACACAGTTAAAAGAGATTTCTAGATTTCTAATGATCCGTTTAAAAATGACTACTGAACTCTTATGCTACTTTTTCCCCAGGATATTAGAAAATATTTCAAAATACCTAATTTTTGTTTCCTTTTTTGTATCGGGTAAATCTGATGATATATCCATTAAGCATAGGTCCTGTTACACTTAGACAATGCTACTGGTACCAGCATTACTGTCAGTATAATGAAAACATTGAGTACTACTAGTACAGAGGTATGTTCACGCTAGCTCGCTCTTTGTCAGAATGAGCTAAAAACAAATATATATATATATATATAACCTCAAGGCCGTAGGTAACGTCCCTTTCACGGGTCATTAGGCCTGGCAATGATTCAACTGTCATGCATTGAGTCGACCTAACCCAGGACGACGATGCAGATTGCCTGTCCATGGCGATGATATAAAGACAACTAGGCCACCCCCACCCACCCACCTCAACCCTACCTTAGAGAACGCCTTTCAAATGACATAATGTCTGGCAATGAGGCAGCTGTTATCAATACACTCGACCTAACCAGGGCTACGATAAAAACGGGCTTACCAGTGTGGCGATATAGACGTCAATCTGGTTGGCCTAGAAGTGTCACACAATCTTGTACAAAGGCACCGATATAGACGTCGATCTGATTGGCCTAGAGGTGTCACATACCCACTGACAACTTCGAACCTCATTGCACCTATCAGTCATCAGCATGTGCCCACCCATCTACATCACTGAAAACAGCGATGATAATAGAAAGTACTCAAATCTAATTGGTCGAGAGAGAACAAATGATTCAAATATTGATGACGTCATCAAGCTCTCGACCAATCCGATCGATGTCTATAACGTCGCCCTTCTACTGTTGCATCCAGGATGTGCGATAAGATATAGAGTCTTTATTGTTTCCACGATTGTATATGATTTCTTTTCAAATTAAGGATCCAATACTTATACTCAATGAATTGAAAAAAGCGATTAATTTAGAAGTGCCATACTTAGAAATCCCAGTCCTTTACACACCATATTTATCAGTGCTTGAAGGGCAATTTCGTTTACGCTGTTCAGAGTTTCGCCATCCCGTATTGTGTCCTTGATGACCATTGTCGGCACGTTCTCTATGCAATATATATATACACCTGAAATGACAATTACATAAAACTTGAACTCTCATAAACACGCTGATGTGCGTAAGTGACTGGGTGCATTCGTGCTTTCGTTCGTTCGCTCTTGTGCGCGTGTGTGCGTACGTTCATGTATGAGCGACTGAGTGAAAGAGTGAGTGCGTGCGTGTGTAGGTGCTTGCGTGTGTGCCTACATGTACTTTATCATGTCATTCCGGATATGAATATTGGAAGGAAGGAGGAGAGATAGAGACACATTTTCATTGGTCCTCCCAAGTCACGTGGTTTTCGAGTGGGAGGGGCTTAATTGTTCATATAACTATGCTGAAAAGTGATTAAAATGACATGTTCTGGTGGCCTTTCTTGTACAAACACGGCCAACAGAATACATCCATTTTGCCACTCCAGATATGGGCATTTAAGCCCCTCCCACCCGAAAAATCATGTGTCAAGGGAGGACCAATGAAAAGGTGCGTCTATCACCCTAATGTACATGATAATCAGAACAACCATGCAAAATGTGATAGACACAAGCCACATCCCACAAATACTCTTCGAAGAATGTAATTTCACGAAAAAGTGTTGGCTATTCAGAATTATCAGCATGGCAATCACATCCACAAAGCTTGTCGGCCAGATCTAAAATGGCTGGAAAATGAATGATTTTCCACTTTTCTCTGGCAGAATCATGAAGAAAACATGTAAGAAATTTGCAGACCAACCTTTGTACCAAATCAGAAACATTACCATACAGAAGCATTCAACAATAAAAACATCATGGTGGATAGAGTCAAAATGGCCATCACGAATGCAGTAAAAACCGCTTATAACGGACACCTGTATTTGGGCACACATGATGGTGGTTCTTAAGGATGGATGGCCATCAGCCTTTAAGAGTCACAATCCTATGTGATAACAAGAGCCCTTTAGACTGTGTAGCCAGATAAATGAATTACTTAAACAATATGGCATCTTCAAATTGAGGTGCATTGGAAATTCGATCATCTACAAGCATGCGCTTTCCACTGCATGCCATTTTGCAGGCACATCTCCACAGCAGATGCACACATATAATATATGAGTTAAATTAGTCCAGTGACGCATTCAGAATGCATAAGTTAAGTTACAATGCTTTATGTAGAAGAAAGAAAAAATGTTTCTAGTTCAAATAAGCAAGTTACATGTAAAATTAATGTCAAGCTGGCAATGGACCTTTCCCATTTTAGCTATGCACCACCCATCCCTAGTTAAGCTCCGCCCACACCTCGCTCGTGTTGGGATCGATCAATCCCTGAACTTCTTGGCTCTCGATTTCCAGAAAATGATATGGGTACGTTGCTAAATAATTTGAAACTAATTTAACTGGTCGATGTTGCTTCCTATGGCAGCAACAGCGTCCTGTCAAATTAGTTTCAAAATATTTAACAGAATGTTAATTAAATGGTAAAGACGTACAATTCGAACAACGTGTCGGACTATTAAGCACTAAAAACGAACTATTTCGAATCATTCATGACGTCATGATTAATTATAGCGTCATCATACACATCATACGATGGATGGATAAACTTGGTACGGTCCATTTAAAATCGGATGGCAATTTAATACACATCTACTACACACTGGCATCCATAAATTGAGGTGCAGGGCAAATCCTATCGCTGATCAGGGCGTTCTGTTGCAGGCGTTTTGCAGGCTCGTCAGCACAGTTCCTTGCACACTTTCGATCAATGATTTAAGTTAGTCAAGTGACGTATACAGAATGTACATGCTATGTCCCAAGTTCTAATGCATTATGTAAAAGAAATGAAATTGTTTCTAGTTCAAATAAGCAAGTTAGTTTTATTGTCAAGCTGAAAATCTAATGCACATCTTATCCAATGGGATCCGCACATTGACGTGCGCTAAAAATTGATCGGTAAGGTGGTCAGCTGAGCAAGAGCGAAAATTAATGTTTTAGCTGTCAATCTACTACACATCTACTACACAA
>CM067372.1:37216396-37239993 GCA_034401795.1 Chaetoderma sp. LZ-2023a | reverse complement strand
GACGCAAACTCCTGAAACTTGAACTTGTTTTGTAATTTCTCATAATAAGGCACCGTACCAATTATCAGTTGAAAGACTGCGAAAAATAGTGTATTTCGTAGGTCGAAAGATATGATAAATTTGACAGACATTCACCATCTCAATTCACTTCTTAGACTTATCCCAATGAGTGTTCCCCTATACATATTTGAGCCATGAATTCAATTATCACTATAGCCTCCACAAGTCAGCATGCAAGCAAATACCAGGCAGAGCAGGGTGTAACCATGAGTGTAGGCGGCACACGGCAGCTGACATGGGGGAACACCCATCTGCACCACAGCATTTCCACAAATCAGTGCTAATCCTTGCAATTCCGATGTCGGAATTTTAAATTTTCATATTAAATTAAAAGATGATCTGGTATTCATCTTTCAGCAAATTTGGTGGAGGATGTTGCTGTCGAACCTAATGATCATCAACCAAACTGTTGAAAACTGTACACCGGTCTCTTTGTTATTTACACAGCAAATGATAGAATATTGACATTGGAGTTTTAAGGGTTAAACTCCTAAATCTAATGGTTTTGATGAAACCTAATTAATCAAGTTAAATCATTCAAGAACAAACTAGAAATCGACTTCAAAGAAAGAACTTTGAATTGGACTGAGCAAATCATACTTCAACTAAAACTCTGTGGCAATAACAAGCCAATGGCTTATGCCTCGTAAAATGATGATGATGATGATGATGATGATGATGATTAACTTCATGGAAAATTGACGAAGATTTCTGAAACGTGAACTTGCTCTGTAACTGCCTATAACAAAGTAACCTACCAATTCTCAGTTGAATCCCTTGAAGGAGTGCGAAAAAGTGTGGAAAACGGATATTTTCGTATTTCATGTCAATAGGGGACATAACTCCATAAAAAATTGGCACAAACTCCTGAAACTCGAACTTGATCTGTACTTTCTCATAATAAAGCAACGTACCAATTCTCAGTACAATATCTTGAAAGACTGCGAAAACATGTGTGGGAAACTAATATTTTTCGTATTTCATAAGTCGAAAGATATGATAAATTCGACAGACATTCACCGCCTCAATTCACTTCTTAGACATATCCCAATGAGTGTCCCCCTATACATATTTGAGTGCATTGAGCCATGAATTCGTTTATCTAATAACATAATTGCAGGCTGCATGAAAAGACTATTTTTTAATAGAAAATCGCTATTACACACCCTTTCAGCTGCATTATCATTATCCTTTTTGGCTTTCAATACTGGCAATTAGAAGTAACTCGAGTCTATTTAACCCCCCCCCCCCCCCTTGTGCGTACCTAATCCTTTAATGGTCAAGTTGGTAAAAAACGACCTCTGCAGTGATCTTGAGAAATGTCCATTTGCAGGATAAGAGAAGAATATTTTTGAAAACCGACCCAGTCATTCCAGTGGTAAATTTTCAAAAATACTCTTCTTAGTATGCAATTGGACACTGGTTAAGCAGAAATTTGAATTTTCTTGCCTATTACACTTTTGATGAATGCCCATTTGAAGGATAACAGAAATCTATTTTTTAACATAAATTTTTGTTATAAATTTACAGAAATACTCTTTTCGGCTGCAAAAATCAAAATTTCCTTGAAAGGTATTGGCAATTAAATGGTTAATTAAAATAAATATTATTCTGAGCGCCTTAATGCGCTGTTGATACAAGAGGGGTTAAGCATTGCAAACAAATATAGTTTTTATACTGACACACATATGTGACTGTCATAGTTAGTGTTCTTGAAATCACATAAACAGCACATATTCCCTACTAATAACACCACCACCTCTTTTCGCTACTTTATGAGTATGTTTTCAGTGTATATGGGATTTACTGTATATGTAGTTGTCTGTCTCCATCTGTCACTATTTCCTGCACACGATGGTTTCAGTGGATGTCTTGGTGTACTTCTATTTTTTGTCTGGTTGTTGCACGTGATGTATGATATAGCTATCCGCCCATTTTGCAAAGGTAGCACCACTAGATTTGAGATAGAAAACCAAATGGTGAAATACTGATGATAGAGAATGCATTTCGAATATATAAACCTAAAATATTTTGTGATCTCTTTAGCAAAAATAGCGTGATTCTTTGCATGCACAATGGAGTTAGGATAAAAATCAAAACTTACAGACTCAGTATTTTTATTGTCTACAAAACTGTATTGAACTAGAGTGTTTTTCTCCTGTAATTCAGTGTTAAACCTTTTATTTTCACAACTGTGCCATTTTCTCGAAAACCCTTACCCTATTCGGAAATGTTTTAATTAAAGTAAGATTTCTCGTGGAATAATGATAAATCATGCTTCCATGTCACAGTAAATTATCTGTTCGCCTGTTCTAAGAAGGGTATCTACTAATTGTAGCCAGTAATACATTGTGATGAAGACAGCTGTTAAGTTATAGGTCCTTCTACAGGGTTTCTGGAATTCGGGGATACCTGTATACTGTGCAAGCAAAGGATCATTATTACAAACAGTAATATTTTACACATTGTGTGCTGTCAGGGATTAGTACAGTAAGGTGTTTATATGTGTAAATATATTCTATCCTCCCAAAGCTGCTTATATGTGTAAATATATTCTATCCTCCCATAATCTTTCTTCACCATAAATCTCCAAAAATTATTCAAACAATTTTCTAAAATTGCGCGAATGAACCTTTCTGGGTAATTTTATTTTCATTATTTGGATAGAGTCATACTCAAAATATTCTTTAACAAAATAAGCTTTTTCCTGATCGGTAGCAACGAATTCCGGGTGGCCCGAAGCCTCGATTTAATTTGTAATATTTGTCTATATATCCTTTAATTAGGTCATCTGTTTGTTCAGAAAAGTGCCAAATTGCATCGAAAGCTAATATTTTGTATCCTAGCTCAACAGCTTTGATAATCTCAGGAGAACACCACATATCTACCAGTGCATGTTTTTCATCAGAATGTATGCACTCTGTTACTTACCTCTCTCCATCACATGATCGACAGAGTGTAAATATTAACTTGTCCCTACGTTTAAATGGTAGCCAATGCATATACAGGTGTCGTAGTGGTAGTATAATACACTGTATAAGCCTAAAGGACTCAAACACTTGTAAACAGGTTTAAAACACGAAATTATTATCTCAGAAAAATCTAATGAATATTTTCCACATTTCAGGACTGCTGGATTAAATGAGCAAAGATCAATATAAGCAATTGTTCCATCTTCAGAACATCCATGTAATAATACGTGCGTTAGTCCTGTCACCATAGGGGTGGGTGTTGGTTTGGGTTGGGAATGTGGTATTTTAATTTTGACTTTTAGTAAAATCTCTAAAACGAGAGTCATTCATGATGAGATCTTCATATTCACACTGCCAAGTCTCACTCAATACATATCCTGCTAAGTGGAATTTCGTGTAACATAATTTTGTCTTGAAGAACATTTCTTCAAAAGTAATATCTGGTTCAAATGGGTTTCTAGATTTCCAGCAGCCTATGACAGAATTTTTCACAAGAACTTTGAAAACATCCATGAAATCCAAAATAATTGAAGTCTCATCACAAAATCCATAAACATATTTACCCAAGATATGCTGTTCACCATTTCTGGCATGTTCTATGGTGATGCCTTCTTTTGAGCTAAAGACTTGAGCCATTTACAGACCATGGCTGAATAACATTTTGCAGGATTAGGCCTTAAATGGCCAATAAGTGCAACCGTTAAGTCACTGATGACACTTTAATGAAACACCTTATTACAGCCATTGGGCGCAGTATCAGTTTCATCATAGAAAATGTCCTGATAATGTGCACAGTCTAACCGCAAGACCGTTAGAGCAACATTTGTACATTTCTTTCTGCAAATTAACTTCTAAGTGCTTCACCGTGTCATACCACTCTTCAAAACCTTTTAGCAGCCGAGTTCAAGACAAGATAACTAAACTGGTTTTATTCTTGAAAAGGACCAATGTAATTCAAATTTGCCAATGCATTTAAGAAAATATAGATGATATCCTTTAAAGCTTTGTAAATCAAACATTTTTGCAAAGCTAGTTAAAGAACAATGACTGAAATTAATGCTATCTTTAAACAATACTCAGCCTACATCCGGAAAAAAATATTTTCGAACCTTTTAGCCTGTTAGAAGTGAGTTTAATCTCAGAAATACTGCATAGCCAGTGAAGCACGCAGTGTGATTCACAGCCTCAAGCATTCTGTGCTAAACAGATATGATCTTTATGAACGAAAACAGTCATTTTATGCTGTATTTATGATTATTGTATTCTGTGGCTGTTGTAGTAGAAACATCATACAGCTGTAATCAGCCCTTCTACATTTTTGCCGGTGGTGTCTTGTCCTCGGACACAATCTTTAGCTTTCCTAGGTCCATTCTTGATAGACTATACCGAGTCCTGCTCTCTTGAAGTCACCTCGTAGCATGCTTGGTAGATTTATGCAAAGACGTCCCCCTCCTGGCTTTGTATTTGCTGGCTTCCAGTAGGGCGAATTCCATGGTTCTCTGTGCTGGTATTCCCACTGGCATCCTTAGCACATGACCGAACATGGAACATCTTTGCTCCGCGACTTTTATGGATAGCGGCGATGTATTACACATCTTGTATAGTGCATCATCCGAAATTATGCTGTCTGGCCATTGGTGTCCAATGATGGTGCGTAGGTGTTTGCTATGACAGGCATGCAGTTTGTCTAGTACCGCCTCTGGAGCTGCCAACTGTTACAGTTATACAGCATAAACGATACGCATGTTGCATTGTATAAACATAGTCTTTTTGTCAAGGATATCTTTGATCTACGAACCCATAGTTTCCAGAAGGACTGGAAAGGTATGTTCCCCATGATTCAGCGTGCCGCAAAGTCAGCAGTACTACAAAGCAGTGAGCCAATGATTTTACTTGTGGAATTTTTCTGCACGGATTTCAATGCAGCAACAAGGTAGCATGTGAGAAGTACAGGAGATAGACCATCTCTCTTTGGGGAGCCGATTGATGTCTCAAACTCTGCAGAATTCACTTACTTGACTTGTACTCTTAGCATGGTGTCTGCAAGTAGTAGTCTCACTAGTCATAACTCATCTTCATTGCAACTGGCCTGGCGTAGCACATCCATGATATTTGAGCATTTAATAGTGCCCACGGCTCATGACATGCCAATGCCTATTTTGTGGAAATACCAGTGCTTGGACATGACTACTTACATAAGCATGCGTTGAGACCATACAATGTCTGCACAGCTGCGTTGACATTTAATGCCACCTTAAAATCATCGATCTTGTCTCAGAGGCGGCATTGAGTAGCATTGGCTCGGATTTCCATATGCTGTTGAGAAGGATGGGACGCAGATTGGCTGGGGAGTGGGGAGGGTGGTTGGATTCTTGGGTTTGGGTAGCACGATAAGAGTGAATTGACCTACAGAATCTATGGGAGGGTGGTGCATAAAAGCTGAATTGATTAGGTGCGTGATTGGTTTTGGGATAATGTCACTTGCGTATTTGAATAGGTCATTGCTCATGCCATTAGCTTTGAGTGCCTTCTCAACTTTTTAATTGGTGTTAGTAATAGTCTGGCGTCTCCTGAGAACAAGTACAAGGGCTCATCATCGTGGTAAGTGAACTGTTCCTTGAACCATTCTCAAATTGCATCAGCGTTGCCCTCGTCAGTTACGATAAAGTATCCTTCAGGGTTGTGTTGAATAGTCAGTGGTGTGTGTAGTCAGTAACTCTCAGGGCTCTGGCTGCCTGAAACATTATGTGACAGTTATCCATTGCAGTGATTTCATCTACTAGGGAGCCTGCTTGTTGAATAGCAAGATCATTTAAGCATTCGCCGATGTGGCATAGAATCTTATTGCATTCCCTGCATAGTTTTGTGTGGTCTTCTCGTTGGCCACTTCAATAGATGTGCAGTCGTAATTCTTTCTGCTCCGCTGATAGGTTAGTAGTGAAACCGGGGGGGGGGGGGGGGAGGGGGGGGGGAGGGAGTAACAGACGTCATTATTCTTTTATGGACGCTATTGTTCTTCTCAGCCGGAGGTCTTCGAGAACAATAGCGTCCACATATGTTTTCTTTTGTTCCATATATGGGCGCTATTGTTCTAGAACAAAAGAATTCGTCAGAGAGCAATGGCGTCCAGCCCCACGTAGTAGAGAGATTTGCAAACAATGACGTCTACATTCGCACACTTGAGAATTATGGTGAGTCATGGTTTAGCCCCTTGTTTGTTGAACCCCTAAAAGTTGGGTATTTTACGTTTAAAATTAGTTGTGCACGCCCCCTCTGTGGTACTGTGGTATGTAAGGTAAGAATAATAGTTTAAGAGGTGGTCTGAATAGGGAGGTCTATGAGGAGGATGATGAGTAGGAGTAGGAGGCTGATGAGGATAGCATTCCTCCTCAGTAGAAGTTGCTGGTTAGTTTTGAGGGCGATGCTAGCGTACTTGTTTACAAGGCGTGTACGATGTACGAATATTTTGAAAATAATTTGACTGCTTGCGTCAGCCGAGGTGGAATGCTATAACATTCCTCCTCAGTAGAAGTTGCTTGTTGGTCTTGAGTGTGATGCTAGCATACTTGTTTACAAGATATGCACGATGTACGAATATTTTGAAAATAATTTGTCTGCCTGCCTCATTATTAAAAATCATTACTCGAAATATTTATCAGTAGATCCATTGAATGATTGCATCGTCATATGTTTTATTGGTTTTTTAACCCCGCTATGTACCAGTAAATGTCTACGGATAATAAATCTGTATCATACGAATATTTTGAAAATGATTTGTCTGTCTTAATGGTCGAAATTGTTTTTGCAATAACGTCAGTCGTTTTAGATTTTGTGTCTGCTGGATGTTATTGTCGCATTTAAAATGTCTGGATTATGTCTCTGAGGGTGACATGCGATTATGGAATTGTTTGTCAAGCATATCACTCTGTATGATAAAAAGATTATTTGTCGTGTATGGCATAAAGTTTTACCATTCATAAATGTTGCATTAGCCGTGAGATCAGTCCTTAATCGAGTTACAAATATGACACGTGTTAAGGAATAATGAAAGAATGTTAAAGCACCACCTGTCTCGTTCTAAGCACAAGATATTACAATGTCCTCACTGAGACGTTTAAAAATATCGATAATAAAGCGTGCATCCGCTCACCGGCTATTGTTGTTTACCCACGTGTAAAGATTCAACAAATTATAGCAACATTACGAGCATAGTAGGTCGTTTACTACAAATATAAATATATCCTTTTGGCTACAAAGCAGTGATACGTTATAACCATGTTTTCACTATATAATTCAGTCCTGGCCTAAGCGACGACCTCGTGCTACACCATTACATGGACGCTAGAGACTTTCTCAACCCTTTAACCCTCGAATTTCTTCAAGAAAATGTCAATTTTCTTCATATTCATATTTGTAGACCAAGAGAAGACTATTTTTGAACATTTATCATTGGAATGACTGGCACTGCTGGCTATCCATTTGTCTAGACTTTGCGCTAGCAAACACCTCCCCCCCCCCCCCACCACGACCACCACCACCACCACCAGCATCAACACCACCACCCTCCACCTTCACCAGCGCCGCCACTAGCACCAGCACAATCACCACCACCACAACCACCACCATCATCATCATCACCAACAACACACACCACCATCACCAACAGCATCAACACCACCCACCCACCCACCACCTTCACCACCACCACCACTAGCACCACCACCAGAACCACTACCACCACTACCGCCAGTACTGTTATACACCACCAACCACTAAGCACCATCATCACCACCACCAGCATCAACACCACCAGCCACCACCTTCACCACAACCGCCACTAGCACCACCACCAGTACAACTACAACCAGTACCGATATCCAGGACCAACCACTAAGCACAACCACAACCACAACCACTATGACCTACACCAAACACCATGCATTAACCCCATCGGGGCCTCATTGACTAGGTACTCATAATGCATTCATAATGTGTGTACCCGGACACGGCAATTTTTGCTAGTTTTATTACCTTTAACTAGCTGAGGAGACAGAAAATCTAAAATGACTGGCGTTATTGCAAACGCTATATCGCCTATTAAGTTTTTAAAAACAATTTGCACGTAGGGTCAGTTAAGCCACCAGTCAAATCATTTTTTCAAGATGTTCAGCATGTACATGTAGTTTACTAATAAAGTTTAGTGGCCTAAATGTATCGAGACAATGAGATTTCGCACCAGACAAAGTAATTGGGTGGTGTTACAGCTAAATAGTTAGGAAACGATTTGATCGTGTTAAGACAGACACACCGTTTTCAAAATATTCGTACAATACAGCTTTATTATCCATAGACATTTACTGGTACATAGCGGGGTTAAAAAAACAATAAAACATATGACGATGCAGTCATTCAAAGGATCAACTGATAAATATTACTAGTAATGATTTTTAATAATGATGCAGGCAGTCAAATTATTTTCAAAATATTCGTACATCGTGCATATATTGTAAACAAGTACGCTAGCATCGCACTCAACACCAACCAGCAACTTCTACTGAGGAGGAATGCTATAGCATTCCGCCTCAGCTGACGCAGGCAGTCAAATTATTTTCAAATATTCATACATCGTGCATGCCTTGTAAACAAGTACGCTAGTATCGCCCTCAAAACCAACCAGCAACTTCTACTGAGAAGGAATGCTATCCTCATTAGCCTACTACTCCTACTCATCCTCCTCCTCATAGACCTCCCTATTCAGACCACCTCTTAAACTCTATCATTTTTACCCTACATACCATGTAGGGGGGGGGGCGTGCGCAACTAATTTTAAATGTAAAATACCCAACTTTTAGGGGTTCAGCACACAAAGGGTTAAACCATGAATCACCATAATTCTCAAGTGTGCAAATATAGACGTCATTGTTCGAAAATCCCTCTACTACGTGGAGCTGGACGCCATTGTTCTCTGACGAATTCCTTTGTTCTAGAACAATAGTGTCCATATATGGATCAAAAGAAAACATATAATAATAATAGTACATTTTTTAGAGCGCTTAATCCATGCAACTGCATGCTCTAAGCGCTAACGCGCGTAAGTATTCTATGGATATGCTATTTGAAATAAATAGAATTTAAGATTGGATTTAAAGATTTCTAAAGTTGATGAGTTTCTAATTTCATTTGGTAAGTTATTCCATTCGGTAGCTGCAGTGAAAGAGAAAGTTTTATGGCCATATGTTTTAGAGTTGACCTTAGGTACTTTTAGTAGATTTAGATTTGCAGATCTGAGAGAGCGACCAGGAATGTAAGGTTGTACAAGGTCAGAGAGATAGGCTGGTGCTGTGCCAGATACACATTGGTATGTCAGACATAGTGTCTTAAAAGTTATTCTTTGCACAATGGGGAGCCAGTGCAAATCATGTAGGACCGGAGTAATGTGTTCTCGCTTGGCACACAGGGATATGATTCTCGCTGCAGTGTTCTGGACCACCTGAAGTCGCTGAATAAGTTCTTTTGAGGCGCCAATCAGGAGGCTATTACAATAATCCAGGCGCGACGTTATCAATGCTCGTACTAGCATGATCGCGGCCTCTTTTGTGATATAGCGCCTGATGCTGCCGATATTGCGCAATTGAAAATAGCAGACTTTGCAGATGTAACTAACATGTTTATCCATAGTCAGTTCATTGTCTAAGTATACACCAAGATCCTTTACGACAGTTGACAGCTTTATTTGACTATTTCCAGCTGTGATGTCACATAGGTCAGTCTTAGCACGTCGGTTTGCTGGCCCGACTAACAGAGCTTCAGTCTTTTCATCGTTAAGTTTCAGCATGTTTGTAGTCATCCACTCTTTAATGTCTATATAACACATATTGAGCTGACTTGTTGCTAAGCGTGCAGTACATGTTGAAGGTTCAAAACTAATGACAAGCTGTGTGTCATCAGCATAGAAGTGACGCATAATGTTGTGCTGATCAATAACCGATCCAAGTGGTTGTGTGTAGAGTGTAAATAACACCGGACCTAGAATAGACCCCTGAGGCACACCACACACGAGGTTGACTGGTTCTGAAAGTGTGCCGTTAATATATACAGACTGGTGTCTATCGGATAAATATGAGTGAAACCAGTTCCAGACAGTGCCTTGTAAACCAAATACACTACTCAATTGTGACATAAGTAAATGATGGTCTATCGTATCAAATGCGGCACTGAGGTCAAGGAGTAGCAACAATGACACATTACCTCTGTCTACCGCCTCTCGAATATTATTGAGGACGCATAATAGAGCAGTCTCCGTGCTATGACGCTGACGGTACGCTGACTGAAACGGTTCATATAACGCATTGTCACTTACATGAGCTGATAATCTTTTGAACACCGCCTTCTCGATTAGCTTAGACATAAAAGGCAGGTTCGAGACAGGTCTATATATGGACGCTATTGTTCTCGAAGACCTCAGTGCTGAGAAGTGAGAATAACAATAGCGGCCATAAAAGAACAATTACGTCTGTCCCCCGACACACCTCCACCCCCACCCCCCCCACCCCGCTTCACTACTTAGGTTTACTACTTCACGGTCATAATTTGTTAGTTCTGTTTATATTTGTAATTTTAATATTTCTGAAATTCATAATTGGCATATTTTTTACTATTGAATGGTCGCATTTACACGAAACGCTGTTCAAGGACGAGTATTGCCACACTAGGACCGTTTTATGCACGTACTTCTGTATATGCCCCATCTCGTGTTGTCGAAGCCCCAAGCTGTTACAAAATAATGATGCAAGATGTATACAACGTCACGTAAAGCTAGATTAATTTTATAACTGGATTAAACGCGATGTTTTGGACCAGACTACGTAGGCCTATGCATTTAGCTGTTGACAGCTGTTGGCTTCATGCAATAATTACATCACACTTTCGTACTTTGTGGTATTACTTTTCAAATAAGACCACCGTGTTTAAATGGGTTGGCTATAAAAGTCCGCATTGATATATTAGAGCGGGTATATCCCGCGAGGGTTTGCGTGCATTCAAAGTAACAATGCCGTGTTGTTTTATAAGGCAGTGTACCTTAAGACGGAATAGTTATAGGGATACAAGCTAAGTCAAGTCCTATAACGTGGTTACGGAACTGGTTCCATATTATTTCAAACTATATCACGGGATTCTGGTTTGCACGCTCAGTTTTATCTCTGGTTTTCAAAGGATGTAACATTGCAGACATGACTGGTGAGAGTTCAAGCTGTCGTAATGCTTGATGAGTGAAGACCGTTGGTTCCATGGCACTAAGTAGGTGCATTATATGATGATTGCATAATGTATCAGTTGGCAAACAAGATAGGCATACTTAAGCTGACATGGTATCAGAACTTGATATGGTTTTCAAAGCATGAATAACATTGTTAACTAGTCAAACGTCCAAGGAATTAGGTCTGGAATAATCTGACCCAATCCCGACGATAATGGGCATTTCCATTTTAGCTATGCCATCTATCTAAGCCCCACCCACACCTCGTTTGTGTTGGGATCGATTGATCTCTGAACCCTCTGACTGTCAATTTCCAGAAAACTATACAGGTAAGCTGTTGAATATATTATGGCAGCAACAGCGCCCAGTCAAATTAGTTTCAAAATATTCAACATCATGTTTATTAAATAGTCGAGACATACAATTCGTACAACGTGACGGACGTTTAAGTGTTATAGACGGCCCAAATAGAATAATTTATGACGTAATGATTATGACGTCATCCTACGCACCGCTTAGCTGATTATGACGTCACATGACGTCAGATGATCGATGGATACACTGGAAACGTGAAATGTGCTGTTTGGTGCTTCTAGAAGTGTATGAATGGGGGATTGATAGAGCCATAATAGCAAAATGTATATATAGGTCCATATCACGGAAGAGTTAGAGGAGGAATAAAACTTGATCCAGCTCTCTTGTTAGAATAGTGTTAGTTCGCTGCATTTAATGCACTGTCGGAGACTGTTAGTATTTTATCTGTAACAAATTATCAAGTTATTTATTATTCTTCCAGTCGCAAAGTGCCAGCAGATTCTAGTAGTTCTTATCCGTAGTATTCTAGCATCTGCGTGGAGAAAAATGTAACTGTTCCCCAAATCGTCAATATTATGACCACTAACCCTAACTTTCTAGTCAAATGGTCCAGTCCTCGCAAATCGCTATCAGAACCCAATTCTACGCTTAATTTTCCATTGATAACGCCAATATCTTCAAAGTGGACTTCAGCGGTCATTTTAATCATAAAATCATCTTTGTTCTATGGAATCGCTGAAATTTGGTGACTAGCACCAGGTACATATGGCCACTCAAATTCCTACAATGGATGTACATAATTTAAAAAAACCTCCCCTCCGCCGACCGATATAATGTGAGTGTTTCGGCCGCCATATTGAACATTTTTATTAGATGGATTTAAATGGCGAAAATGACTCTCTGGACTATCTATTTTGTCTCCTGCATTCAAATCTGCCACTTCCGAAAATATTCAATCATCTGTTTGGCAGCCATTTAAAGTTTTTAATTTAATTGATTTTTATGTCGAAAATGTCTGCGTATGTTTCTTTCGTCTCCCACCCTCAAATTTGTACGGTTTGGTGGCCATGTTGACAATGTTGCATAAAACTCTGGAAGTTCTAAATTGATTTAGCTGGAATTTGGAGGACAGTATTAGCACTGAGGGGCCACTCAAAAATGCCACTCAACCTTAGTAAAGGTAAATCCATAGCTAAACGGCATAGCATTTGGGCGGCCATTTTGAATTTTTCTTGATATTTTTCGATGGCGAAAATATTTTCTCATAGGTTGTTTCACCCTACAGACTCGCATATGGCTTTTTCAAAAGTGCCATACGTTCGGTTTGGTGACCATCTAAGACATAAACATATATCTTTCTGGAACTCCTTCACCGATTCAGTTTAAAATGTGGAATATGACCAGTCAGAAAGACCCAATCAAGCTTCTTTGAGTCAAGTTTGCGCTGATCAGTGTTGGGCAAAGGGTTGATTATTATTGGAAGCCACATCACTATTGTCCACCTATTGGGTAATTATATATATATATATATATATATATATATATATATATATATATATATATATATATATATATATATATATATATATATATATATATATATATATATATATATATATATATATATATATATATATATATATATATATATATATATATATATATATACGCGTGCATGCGTGCGTGCGTGCACTTCTAAATGCTTACTTTTCCATTTTCATCAAATGTCGCGACAAACTGGTTTTCTTGGCTTCCTGAAGTTAGGACAAAAGAAAGCGATATTCCATAAAGAGAGAATCTCGCGCTTTTCCAAACGGAACCTGCTTGCCGTGAAATATATGATAATGCATGCCAAATTAACTTTCTGTCAGATTCAGGTAGCTGTGGATGCAGTCGTAGCAGATATAGGAAATCACCTTCATCTATTCTTCCCTGACAGTCGATTTCCTGTAAGCAACAATAAAGTATCATATTTAAAGCCCTTACATAACTTCAAATTCTCGAAGATACTGTAGCGCGGCGGACTGCCGTACCCAAATAAAGCAAGGGTACGTTTTGGAATCTTACGTGCGTGCGTGCGTGCGTGCGTACGTGAGCGCGTGCGAGTCTACTTTTGTTATGGAGTCAATGACTATTTAAAAATTGGTTATAGTGGTTTAGTTTGTTTAATTCTTTATCCAGGTGGGTGCGTGTTTATGTATAAGATCCTGGGATTGGTAGAAAGCCTATTAACATGTCCAAATGGCCTCAGAGTCTGAGTTTAACATATCTTGAAAAATTAAAAAATTAAGTAAGTTCTTGCTATTTGCTAAAATCCAGGTCTGTAAACCCCCAACTTCGCCATGTATAGGTACATAATAGACAAATGTACACATCTCGCAAAACCCACGGCGCTACTCCTACTACTGCTACTACTACTACTACTACTACTACTACTACTACTACTACTACTACTACTACTACTACTACTACTACTACTACTACTACTACTACTATTGTCGCGCCCGGGTTAGGTCAGATATGGGACGCCAGCTGTCGTTTGTCGACCTAATGATCCGTGGAATGGGCGTCGTTTAAGGTCTGGGCGTGGTAAGCTGTCGAGAACTCAGCATGGATGTCTATATCATCGCCTGGGTTAGGTAAGATTTTGGGACGCCAGCTATCGCATTGTCGACTTGATGAACCGTAAAAGGGGCGTGGGCTGAGATCTGCGGCGTGGTAAGCTCTCGAAAAATCAGCATAGATGCCCATATCGTCGTCCTGGTCACGTGATGCCAGCTGGCTCGTTTCCGGGGTGGGGTGGGAGTGGAGGTGGGGGTGGTGGGGGGGGGGGGGGGGGTTGGGGGGAGGGGGTGGTGGCTAATGATCCGTGAAAGGGTCGGTGTCTAAGGGCTGAGGTGCTGCCTTTTGTCAGATCTATTGCAATGGAGGGTTTAGGTGTGAAAGCCTTTTAACATGTCAAAATTGACCCAGACTCTGAGTTTAAGCTGTCTTGCTACCGCTACTGCTACTACCGCCACTGCAACGCAGCAACGGTTACTGCTACTTCTTATAACATTGCTGTTGCTACTATAATGCAATGGCATATGTATAATATTAGCCTATGTATCAGCTTCATTGCCATAATAATACTGTTATACACTGTTACCAGCATATGCTAATGTAATAGACTGGAGGAGCACAAATAAAAAAAAATGAATTTCACTAGAACGTGTTAGATATTAATTAATAATATTGGGGAGTGCCATTAACAAAGATATATACTTACGGGATATTTGTGGTAATCTGATGAACAAGCTTGAACTCTGATATTGATCACACACACTATCATCCAAATGACATCATAATAGCGCCACCAATGCCTATGTAACAAGGAGTTATCACCACAATTAAAGACGGATACGTACTAAGATTGACCTGAATGAATATGGCATAAATCCACATACTACTAGACCTTAAAAATAATAATAATAATAATAATAATAATAATATAGTAAAAAGCTAATTAACGTCTTACCTTACGGTCTTATCACCCTTCAAAAGACCCCGTATACACTTTTGGCCTAAAGTCTGCTGAACCCTTAATCCATCCCTGGCAAAACCGATATGATACACACTACCATGATAGGAACTATCCAGATAACATTACTATGCTGGGCTAACGTTGATATTTGGTTGGCTCCGTTGACATTGACAATGAAGGGGTGGACCAATGATGGCATAGCAGTGGCAATATTACAATTGGGTTGCAGATGTTAGCCCATACTTACTGTTTACCTTGAATATTAAATAATGAGACAAAGGCTGTGTATGCTATTTGATAATACCCCCATCAAAGAAATGACTCGTGTAATGGGGATTCGTTATTATTGTGGGTGTTGGCGCAAACATGTCAGTGATCATAGACCTCTTACAGATAAAACGGCACAGCATCTTTAACGAGTGAACCTCCGAGAGGCACAGACTACTTTCTTCAATCATGTACGTCAAGGTCTCTTGACTGATTACAAACGCATAATTGCCAATTTTGGACATGACTCAGTTGTCAAGTCAAGCTATTTGAAAGAACTCATCAAAGACAAGACATCGAATTCCACTAACGCAACCAGAAGAATGTTAGTGATGTGGACTACGATACTGGTGCAGGAGGAACATACATCGAGGCTGCAATTTCTTCCTTGGGGATCAGCCATGAGCAACTGTTGAAGAATGTTGCAGCACGACTTCAACAGCAAGTTCTCAGCACAAATACTGCCCGCTGGCCTCCATTCAGCCACCAGTTAGAGAAGTATAAGATTTGAATGAGCTACTATTGAAGCTGATCACATGGATGAAGCATTCGAATAAAACCTCTATCGACAAGTTACATACCTGGAAATTATACTACGTCTCAGACAAATATCGCTGTGACGCTGCATGGATTAATCAGTTTAGGGAGATTGTTGAACTGATACACAGGAATGGCCTTGATATTATTTACAATGATGTCCTGGTGCACCTAAAGAGCACACTAAACTGCCCTTTTGAGATTGCCGATGGGAAGCCAGCTGCCATCATAGTTGACAATGTTGACTTCGAGAGTGACACGCTGACTGAAGCCAGCCCAAACACGCATCGCACTAATGTATGTTATGTACAGCCAGAATCATGGGGTATAGAATATTCTAAAAATGACAGAGACCGCCCAGTTGTCAGCACTATGCATAAACTAACCTCCCCCTTTCTGCTTCTCTCAAATAACTTAGAAGTGGCATGCACAAGATTAATCCATACAAAACAATGAAGCATAGAGAGCAACCTATCAGACAGCGTCCTTAAGATGATAGTATTCCAGACACATCAGCGCAGAGGACTCGTGGCATCATTCATTGCCGTGGCCAGAGCTCAAGATGATGGAGCCAGACCAAAGCCAGAAATACAATCTGTTCCTGGGTTTTCTGGTTTTCAAGACAATATGTCAGAACCAGCTAAGAAATATCGAGCAATATATCACATGACTTATCCTGACTTACCCAGTAAGACAATTCTCTATAATGTCATGTGCCAGGTTGTAAAATTGATCGAGGAAAAAAGAATCCCATTTGCAGACGGTGATCACCCTGTATATGTATTGCTGCTTGAGCTGGAAAGCAAAACGCTAAACCTGTTAGACAGAATATTTCCTTTTGGGGCCCCTTCCACATCCAAATGACTTTCATCAATGCTATTTACAAGTGATTCAAAGGCTCAGAGTTATCAGAAATCATGGTCGCAGTCGGTGTGATCGCTGAAGGTTTAGTGCAAAGAATCCCAGTACAAGTCAGCCCGCACCACAGTTCGCATGTTGTCATGCAGAGGCTGACACAGCACTATTTTTCCTCTACAATGTCCTCCGACAAGAAGGCTATGCAGAAGCTGTCATTCTTGATACAGAGGACACAGATAACTACGTAAGGCAGCTAAATGTTGTCTGTTTGTAAAGGAAAACGCAACTCATCACTGCTCGATATCTATGCAATAAGGGTCAAATTATTTCAAGATTCAAAATTATTCTTTTTCATATAACACATAGATTTTTACATTTACACAACAGGCAGTTCACCAAAGGTTGAGCCTATACAGCGGTGGACCCCTTGCATTTAACATGTAACTAGTTATATAATTATGACAGTGATAGTTGGATCATGGATGAAGATAATAATGTAATATTTACATGTATACATTTAACACGCACGCACACACGCATATGGGTGGGGGAAACACATTACTTATCTTGTTTATATTATTATTATTATTATTATTATTATTATTATTATTATTATTATTATTATTATTATTACTAAGTTTAATCTCATTAATATCACTAATATTATTATCATTACTATTATATTCAACATCATTAATATCACTATTATTATTAATTTTATTTTTTATTATTATCATGATTATTACTATCATAATAAGACTGTATCATCCATATTAGCAGTTCTGAATGTATTATCATTATATAACAATACAGCATAATTGATATCAAACTACTTGATGCATTATTATTATTATTATTATTATTATTATTATTATTATTATTATTATTATTATTATTATTATTTTTATTATTATTATTATTACACGACTGCATCATCCACATCAACAATTCCGGATGCATTATTATTATTATTATTATTATTATTATTATTATTATTATTATTATTATTATTTTTATTATTATTATTATTATTATTATTATTATTATATAACAATACGGCATAATTTGTATCAATTTGTATCAACATTTCTCGATGCATTATTATTATTATTATTATTATTATTATTATTATTATTATTATTATTATTATTATTATTATTATTATTATTATTACAATACAGCATAATTTGTATCAATTTGTATCAACATTTCTTGATGCATTATCGTTTTTATTATTTTTATTATTATTATTATTATTATTATTATTATTATCAATATTATTATTATTATTATTATTAGGCTTCCAAGAGCCAAGCTCTGGAAGAATAGAGTGATTGTTTTGTTTTTTAGTATTATTAGGCTTCCGAGAGCGAAGCTCTGGAAGACTAGAGAGATTGATCCATTTATTATTTTTATTATTTTTGTTATTCTTCCGCCAGCCATTTCCAGCAAATAAATTGAACCAAAACTCCGAAACCAGCAAGCAAATTGAACCAAGCCTCAAAATATATGCTTGAAATCAGCCGCCAAATCAAAATAGCTAAACAGAGCCTGATTGGATCAGGGGGTTGGCGGCCATCTTGATGACATAATAAATCACAAAATAATCATCTCCTTTGAAACCTCTAAAGCGATCTAGCTGAAATTTGGGGAATATAATTAGTCCATGTGGGCAAGTGAAAATAGCTCGTAGGAACTTGATATCTAAAAGCACATGGCCGCCATGGACCAATCAAATTTGAGAATTTGGCCAGCCATTTTGAACCTTTTTATTTGATGGATTTTGATGGCGAAAATTCCTATACCTATGTTATTTGGGCCTCTAACTCACAATTTGCCATTTTTTTTAATGGTGGATGAATGGTTTGGTAGCAATCGTGAATTATTTTTCCATTTTCTGCTGTGTGCTTCTGAACCAGCGTGTCTAGAGCAACAAACCTGGTACCACCGTAGCAGATTGACACTCAGTCTAGTGTCTGTGAGAATGAATGGGATCCATCAGTAAACAGCCAAAATATTTAGATTTTAATTTTCCTCTTTATTATGTAGTAGCAAATAGTTTGCTAGTCTCTAATCAAAATGGTTAATGTGACATTTAATTGTCATTTCATATCTGTTTACCACGGGGTAATAACTGGATTTGCTACTGTAGCTGCTCTAGGCAAACAGATTAATGTTATAGGGATTTAATTGTCATTTAATATCAGTTGACCATGGGGAAAGCTTAACCAATGGACTTATGAATGTCAATATAACACTTGTGCTTATTGCAGATGCTAAGGATACCTGCTGACTATTTTTCAACACAATTTGACTGGAAGTTATTCCTTCATATTAACCCTTCTACTGTTGAAATATTACATTTGTATTCACCCTTATAATGCGGAATATTAACATTTATTTCATTCATTTTGTACTCATTTGCATTAAGCATATTGGAAAGATAAAATTGTCATGCGCTTCTAGACCTGTTTACTGCTGAAGGGTCAATCTCCAAGTTACCGAATTACTGCTGAATGGCTAATCATCTAGCAGATTTTTGTGACCAGTTTTGTGTCTGTATATAAATGTTCTCCAAAGCCACTTAGTTGATTAATCCAAAAGACAAGAAATGTTATCTAGAGCAGCTCGAAAAACGGAGTTTCATTAGAGAACTGAATTGAACTTGAAATACAAGAAAAGATGGTCTAGTCCCAGTGCAGGTACTCATGGAAGCCGTATATCTGTTCATGGAACAGATCTACTTATTATTATTATTATTATTATTATTATTATTATCATTATTATTAATATTATTATTATTATTATTATTATTATTATTATTATTATTATTATTATTATTATTAAAGAGCTTTGTGTAAGAATTTGCGTGCATATATTTATATCTGGTTTGTTCCAGTGTTGTATTGCTTGGTGGGATGGTTTTTATGCAGCTGTCATTGTTCTGTAATATGTTTGGTGTAAGTTATTCTTAGTTCATATGTTGTGCGAGTGTATGTCTGAGTTGTTCCTAAAAAGCTTTGATAATGAGGAGGGTAGATTGCCATTGTGGTAGTTTCTTAAGATAGTGTGTAGTTGGACCGCTCTAATGTCTTCAAGTTTTAAGCATTTTTCGGTTTTAAAAACATCCCATCCGTCTGCTGGCTGTGTGAATAATTTGATTGCCTGTTTTTGTAGTGATTTTAGTTGTGCTAGTTTAGTTTTATGCGTGTTAGTCCAAATTACTTTGCAATATGTGATGTGTGTACGTATCAGTGTACAATATAGAGTTTTTAGAATATTAGGGGGAAGATATGGCTTACGTCTGTGCATGATGCCGATGTTCTTTGGTACCTTACTATTCTCCCAGGTTAAGCTTTTATCCAGATAGACGCCGAGAAATAGGACATACTGTGCTTTGTGAATTTCGTGATTATTTACATGCATTTTGGGGAGAGCTATTTTTTTTAATTCTTAGATTTTGTGAAAAGTATATAGTTAGTTTTATCGACATTTAGAGATAATTAAAAAAAGAGCCTCTATCTCACCCGCCTTACTATTAAAATCAATTGAATATTTAGTGCATTTTAACCTATTCTACGCTATTTGTACATTACGCGCATTATTCTCTCCACAGTTACAGCTAACATCTTGAATATTTTGGGAAAAATGGACTGAAATGTATTACTAGGTCTCACTGCATCGCTCTTAATATCCTTTCCACGCTTCGTATCTAATAACACTACCGCACCTATTTTTCATGAATAGTATGATTAAATTGACGCCACTTTATTTTAAAAGAGTTGGCCTAATCTGGCCTACATTTAGGTCAGATGATGTCCCTATGACAGAATCCAGTATCTAATAACATTCGTCATATTTAGGTTATAGTATTGTGCAAAGCGATTTCTACGAAAGCCCAGAAGGCACATTCGAAATTCAAAATTCAAAACTCAACTTCGAAATTCAAATCTTAAATCAACCAATTATAAACAGTCTTATATATTAAGACTGCTACCTCTACATATACACCCACTGCTACCATCACGTACCTATGCTCATAACCACCCTTACCCATAACCGCCAATACACCCATAGCTATTTAACATGGTACCAAACCCATACACCCATAGCCACCTTACAACTATCGCTACCCCACCCATGTACCCATTGTTCTTGCCCATACAGTACACCAATATTCAACGTAACCATATTATCCCATATCGATTTGTACCACACACAGATATTGCTAGCCAATGCCATCTGAATACACATTGTACCAACAGCCATATTTATCCCTATCGATACACCCATAGCCTCACCCCTACCCATACCCCTTGCCATGCCATACCATACCATACAAGCCACCTTTGCTGCACATATCAACACCGACACGACTACATTGGACTACCTAACAAGCCTAGCCTAAAGACTTACTAATATAGCCTGCTAGCTTAGCCTGCTAGCCTAGCCTACTAGCATAGACAGCCTACTAACCTAAGCTGCCTAACCTACTGGCTGGCTTACGATACTAGCCTGCCATGCCCTAGTGGTCCACCTACTAGGCTGATTAAGCTACGGGTCTAACATTCCAGACAATAGGCTAAGCATCGTATCCCTGTCTGACCTACTGACCTACTAACATAGCCTGCTAGTCTAGCCTACAAGGCTAATCTACTGGCCTACTAGTCAAACATATTAGTCCACTGGCCTAGTCAATTAATATATTCTACTAACCTAGCCTATTGGCCAATTTTATAACCCTAGCGGTCTGGCCTACTACTTCCTACCCTGCTGGATTAGCATATTGGCCTTATCTACTAGCATCTCGTCATAGCCTTACCTAATACACCAGTGGCCTCGCACACTAGATTATTGGCCTAGGCTACTAGCCTCGCCTAGCATAGTAGGTTGCTTACTAGCCTAGCCTACTAGCCATATAAGCTACTAGTCTGCTAGCTTTTTGGATAGCCTCCACCCTACTAGCCTAGCCTACTGGTCTAGCCTATTAGGCTAAATTACAAGATATCGGGCCCTACCTACTAACCTACTAGCCTAGCTATCTACTAGCATATCCTACTAGCCGGCTATTCCCTATCCTATGGACCTAGTGCACTGATCTAACGTACTCGTATTTCCTACTCATCTGGCCTACTGACCTACATACTAGCATAAAGGCAGTATGTGGCGACGATAGAATGGATGATTGGTTATGTATTATGTGTGGCTAAATGGTAATATGAGTGGATGGATGGATTGGATACGTTACTAGGGTGTGTATGCGTGCGTGCGTGCGTACGTGTGCGCGTGTGTGCATGTGTGCGTGTGTGCGTACATGCGCGAGTTAGGGTACCTGGGTGGGTGGGGTTGTGCTTATAAGTATTTGTGTTGGCATCATCATTAAGTATTTCGGTGGCATGGGTGTGTACTTACATCCTAAGGTTGGTATGCAAGCGTTTACGTGTTTGTATTGAGGAGGGTATCAACTTAGGGTTATTGGTAGATATGCACTAGAGTAATATTTGCATCATTGGTGGATAGACGTACCATTTTAATGTGCCGATAAGCTTAGCAAAGGTTTCCTAATATCGCTATGGGTGTATGGCTAAATTGTTATAGTGTATTGGAAGGGTTAACGTTGCGTGTATAGTATGGGCATCTATTTATATGTGGGTAGTTATGGAAATAATGATTACTCTTAGCTATGAGGTAAAGCTAGCCATGCTGGAAATGGTATTGGTAGCATTTGTGTTATGGGCAACTATTGGTGTACGGGTATGGCTAGGGATAGCTACTCTACCAGATCCTCACATCTACCACTATCACACCATCGCAGCCATTTCCCTGTGCTACCATTACCAACATAGCTACCCCAGCCGTAGCTACACGTGTATCTATCAATACCCGTATCCCATCCCAATAACTACCATACCCCCATCGCCACCTGACACAATAGCTACTCGTACGCCATACCTACTTCAAACGTATAGCTACTATATCTATGCTCACATAGATAACCATACCAATACCTTACACTTCCAAACTACTATCCTGCCCAAATGCTAATCATGCTATATCGTACGGCTACGCCTATCCCCATAGCTATCATAATTACTCGCAATCCATAGTTACCTCTACCCTACCACATAGCTACCCCTACCACCACATAGCAACCCTTCCCCATAGCTACTCCTATTACATAGGTAAACATATAGTGACTCATACAGGTATCCCCATATCTGCCCTAACTATAGCTACCCGGCTCATAGTTCGCCATATTCCACAGCTACCTAACCAGAAAGCTACGCTTACCCATATCAATATCCCAACAGTAGGCTAGTCGAATGAGATATGCCAACAGCTTGGTCAGTTATGCCAAGCATGTAGGCTAGCTATCTAGTAGACTTGGAATAGCAGGCTAGGCTAATAGGCTATGCCAGCATTCTAGGCTGGTAGACTATCCTAGTTGGCCAGCCTATTAGACTAGTATGTTAGAAACGTGGGATAGTAGCGAATGCTAGAAGACTAGGCCAGAAGAGTATAACTGCAGACTGGCCAGTAGGCTTGTATGTTAGACCTGTAGGCTAGACTAGGAGGTAGGCTAGTAGGACAGACTATTAAAGTGGCCAGCCAGTAAGATATCAGTCTATGGTGTTAGGTTAGCTCAGTAGGCTAGATCAGTAGAATAGGTTAGTAGCCTAGGCCCGGCTAGTAGGCTAGGCCACAAGGTCAGTCCTGGCAAATAAGATATCTCGGTAAGCTAAAATACTAGACCAGTAAGTTTTGCTAGTGGGCTAGACTAGTAGGTTAGTAGACCAAGCCGATAGAT
>CM067372.1:37098896-37211396 GCA_034401795.1 Chaetoderma sp. LZ-2023a | reverse complement strand
ACGATAACAATGGCGATAACAATGACGACGACGACGATAACAACGATGTCAGCAAATACGGCGACGACGACGACAATGACGACAGTGACGACAATGACGAGGATGACGCAATATACACGTTATTTAATTTTGATGGGAAATTTAAATGCTCATTCTCAATACAGAATTCGGAATAAATATATGGTACATACAGAGTAGGGCGAAAAATCCCGTGTTCCGTGACCAACCACTGGGAAGTTAAATTGTATGGCTGCTTTTGGTAGTTTAAGGTATTTGTTACAAAATAAGCTCCCATGCCGGTCTGAAAACCTGGGCAGAATGCGGTAGGGCGTGAAATCCAAATTGGCCGCCAGTCACTAATTGATAAATTTACTTTTTCAACCAAACATTCTGGAAAACTCAAAATCATTTCTTTTCCCACTAATTCGAGAATAATCAATCAATTTCCGAGGTTATTTTTGTGATTAGAGGTCTCCTTGTTATTGAAATCCAAGATGGCCACTACTAGGAGTGATCAAAATGCAACATCTATGTAGCTATATTGAGAATCAACACTGAAAATACTGTACTCCGGCGATTTTGCATTTAGTCAGACTCATCTGAGATATCCAACTAAGAGTCTAGTGAATTAGATGTCGCAGACTCAGCCTCTGAGTCAGATTTTGCCGGCTTGAGGAGGCGACGGGAATGGCAGGTTGTGTGTGACGCACTGGTGTGCAACGGCCATTTATCAGTTCCCAGCCATGGCCGATAGGTGAGGGATGCCCCGTCAGTTCAGGGTGGCCATGAATGTAAGCTAAAATGTTGGCACGCATGATGTGCTGTTTTAGACAGTCATCATCGGGAGGCGCATACATGATTTCTTCTTCTGTCCTTTCCACTTAGCTGGACGGGCCAGATCCAGAGACCAACTCCGTATATCTCCATACACGTAACAGATGACATAGGACTTGATGTCATTCAAGACGTCATCCTTCAATGCAAACCTTTCTCCACACTTTAAGACTACGTGCCTCAGGGCTTTTTGACATTTTCTGATAGAGGGAAATTTTGGCATGGCCATAAAAACAGCTGTTGGCATCGCAACCAGTCATAACCTGGAATGGGATAAAGCGTTTGGCAATGTCCTCGCCACTACACATACCTTTGCAGAAAAGCAGCTGCTTCTTTTTCTTGATGCAGATAAAAGCCAGGAACTTCATGTGAAATGGCAGCTGCTTGAATGCACACGTCTGTGTCCTCTGCATCCAGGACCATTGGGTTGTTGTAGCCAGATGACCTGAGGGCTGTGTAAAACGACAGCATGATAGTGTCACATTCACACTGGTAGAACCCTGGGCCATGTTGGACATCGCCAGATGAAAGACTGCACTTTTCCCGACTGAGTACATCAGCCCTTGATTACTGGACATCTTTGATGGATTCAGTGTGGCCGTACGGATCATTGACGCAAATGATGGTCGTAGCATCAACATGGCGTGCCAGGATCATAGATCCTACTTTGTTAGTGTAGTCAACCCATGTGTAAGGAGATCCGTCGCCCTTTCCCCTGTCCTCAGCTGTGGGAGATGCAAGCCGCCAGATCATGCCTATGTCAACCAATGCTATGTAGAACCGAACATCAAGTGGCGCATGTGTCAGCTTCTGGAGAAGCTTGCTTTCTGAGCCATCCTCGTGGTGCCGTTGACATTAAATAGTGCTAGACACTCTTCAGTTAGACGGTGTTTCATATCAGAGAATGACACTAGACCACTGACATCATCAAGGTTCACCACAGATGCCAGTGCCATTTCCCCTTACTTGACCGTGAGGTCCTCTACTGTAGCTTTGCTAATTGGGGTAGTGATGAAAGTGAGACGAGAGCTGCGCTTGATGTGATCATGGAGAGACTTCACCTTCGATTATAGACACGCTCATCTATGAAAGCTTTCAACTTGGATTCACCATCTTTGGCGATATTGAAATCACGGATCAACTCAGAGGAAGCAGAAACAGCTGACTGCAATGTTCGGAGAATATGTGATGCAGGGTCAAATGGGACGCCCTTTAAGAGAAGACTACGTCCCTCAAGACTTTGTGACATTTTCTGATAGAAATAATAATCCAAGATCTTTTAGCAAAGGCGGCACTCTATGTCTTAAGGATACTTCCTGCCAAATATAATTGAAATCAGCCTAGTGGTACGCGAGATGACATTTCAAATTTCTTATTGATTTATGGTGGGAGTGTTAGCGAGAATAAGATCCAAGATGGCCGCCAAAGAGTTTATCCGACAGTTTGGAAAGTGAAAATTTGAAATCAGAATACTCCAAAAACCTATATAAACCAAATTTTGGCTTCAAAATCCATCAAACAAGAGCTCCTTGAACGGCGCATACCCCACCCTGATGACAAACCAATGAATGCGAGATATTAAAAAATAAGGATTTCTTCCTGAGACCTAGACCAGTATACCTATGAAGTTTTAAAGTGATCCGCTAAACCATCGTGGAGTTATCATTTGGAAATCAATTTTCAAGATGAACGCCTGTGGCTGGCGGCCATATTGGAGTTAGGATCATCGTCCGGTTCACTAAGTGTATTCCTCAGACCCGTAGCCTAAGAACCCTGTGAAGTTTCAAAGCGATCTGATAAAATTTAACGGAGCTCTCATGCAGAAAGCAAATTTCAAGATGGCCACCAGTCACTGGTGGCCATCTTGGATTTCGGATCATTGGCGATTGCGATGTTTCATCCTCATAGACCGGTTGGATTTGAGAAATATCTAACTTCTAGAGGCATGTTTGGGGAAAAGTTGACAAACAATTTCCTCTTAATGATTTGAGGTTGTTGAATCCATTTCTGCCGTCTGCCAAACTATCCCGAGATAACTCTGTCAAAATGGGCGAACACCAAATGGCCACCATTGAATGTACTATTCTGTACCACTTGACGTAAAACCAAAGGTCACAGTTAAATCTACGATAAAAGGAGTCTTAACTCATCTGACATTCATATCTGATAATCAATAAATATTGCTCTTTAAAATCTTTAACATAATTTACATTGGACAAACAACTAACACATGTTATAATTTTACATTATTTATTGATTATCTAATACCTATATTTTTGGCTTCTAGGGACAGACTCAGTTTGACTCCTAATAATCCGACTCCTAACTCCCGATCAGTGATCCCGATCTAATAACTTATTAGAAGTATATGTGCCACAGGTCTGTTAAGAAGGAGTCGGATTGGCTATAATGTATTTTGGTGCAGTATGGGCGTATGTCACGTGTGCCACAGCCGGAAGATGTTGTCGTAGAAAAAGATAATTGTGTCGCATGTCCGGTGAGCGTCAGAAAAAGAGATGTACGGATCAACTTGGTGTGGCGGGACATAACATCGATGAATTAGCAGCCTGAATGGTCTAGAGTATCCGAAGTTAATAGTTATTATGATACGGATGAATTTGGGGCAATTCAGGTCTGGATGTCGCATGCAATCCAGACTTGAATATGTCCTGGATATAACTTGAGTTACCATGCTATGGTAAATAGGGACAATCCAGGTCTGGATGATACATTAATCCAGACTTGAATATGACAACTTTGACCAGCTTGGGGCAGTGCAAGCTTGGATGACGCATTAATCCAGACTTGACTATGCCCTCCAAAGGTCTCATACTGAGTCTGTCCTGATGTGGTTGTACTTATGATAACTTGGTACAACACTGTGTCATAAAAACTATGTTATACAATGTATACATGCTACTTCACATTCAGAAAACAGTAAAGAGTAAAGTATAAACAAAAATGCAATCCAGGTATATATACTTCACATTAATTATGCTATGTTCAGAAATATACAACTCACAAGGTTAGTGAACGGAATTCCTCACAGTGTCCTTCCATAGGATTCCCATGGCCAATGGTCAGTGGCGGAGATGGTGGCGGTTAATAAATTTGTAAATTTGCCCAGATTTGAACTGTAACAGGATAGGCTTATAGCTGCTATGAAACCACGTTTACTGTGGACCGGGTAACTCATATCCGTGCGCCAAGAGGTATTGCTTGACTGCTGGAGGTTTGTCCAATATAAACCACGTTTATTACATAAAGAACAATTTACATTGGACAAACAGCTAACACATGTTATAATTTTACATTATTTATTGATTATCTAATACCTATATTTTTGGCATCTAGGGACAGACTCAGTTTGACTCCTAATAATCCGACTCCTAACTCTCGATCAGTGCAGCGAACTTATTAGAAGTATATGTGCCACAGGTCTCTTAAGAAGGAGTCGGATTGGCTATATTGTATTTTGGTGCAGTATGGGCGTATGTCGCCTGTGCCACAGCCGGAAGTTGTCTTAGAAAAAGACTTAGTCACGGTGCAACGATTGTTGGGTCGCATGTCCGGTGAGAGTTAGAAAAAGAGAAGTACGGATCAACGCGGTGTGGTGGGACATAAGATCGATGAACTAGCAGCCTGGATGGTTCAGAGTATCCGGACTGACATATTGAATTTCAAGATGGCCGCTACGGTTACACGACACATTATAACTTCCAATATATATGGAAGATGGGTTTAATGGATATACCCAAATAGTAATAAATATTAAATTTCAATTGCATAGCATGCTAATGTTAATAAATATTAAATTTCAATTGCATAGCAGTCTAATATTAATAAATATTAAATTTCAGTTGCATAGTATTCTAATGACGACAGTGTAATACGCTGTGTATCTGATAGATATATAACACCAATGGAGTAGACATTTTGTCTCGCCTGTGAAGCAACAGGTGAGACATAGGTTTCACCTTTTCAACGACGACGGCTTCAACGTTAAGTTGTTGCATTTAGCAAAGCATTTACATTTATATTTCAGAATTACTTCAGACTACCAGAACACAATTTGGCACACGATTCCCTAAGCTATAAGGAGGACGTGTACTGATAGTGAGGTCAATATGTCAAGGTCATTGCGACATTGCTATTTGACCTCTGCTTTTTCAGCATTAAGTGCTTGCATTTACCAAATCATTTACATTATATTTCAGAATTGCTTCATACTACAAGGACCAAACATTGACACATGCTTCCATATTCCCTAAGGAAGGTGTGTGCTGATAGTGAGATCTCTAGGTCAAATTTCAAGGTCATTGTGACAATGCTATTTGGCCCCTGCTTTTTCAACGTTAAGTGCCGCATTTAGCAAATCATTCACATTTATATTTCAGAAGTGCTTCATACTACCAGGACTAAACTTGGACACAAACTTCCCTATGTCATAAGGAAGATGTGAGCTGATAGTTACGCCACTAGTTCAAAGGTCAATGCCATATAGACATTGCTATATGGCCTCTGCCTATTAATGTTACGCTTTTAGGTTGGAAAATGATTTACATTTATATTTGAGAATTGCTTCAGACTACCAGGACTAAACTTTGACACATGCTTCCCTATGCCATAGGGAAGATGTTTGCTGATAGTAAGGTCACTGACATTTGACCTCTGCTGGTTAATCCTATTGAAACTAAGCTTGGATACACGGTTACCTATAAGGTTAGGAAGTGGCATGATAACATCGCGATCACAAGGTCAAAGGCCAAGGACACTGTGGCAAACAGGCGACACGCAAAACATTTAATTCCACGGAATTCATGTTATTTCAAACCTTCAATAAAAACACTATGTTTAATTTTATATTAATTTAATCTAAGGAGATCCGAATATTAGTCAATGAAGAATGAGTACTAATTTAGTAATGATCAACGTACTGGGTAGCTTCAATTAAAGAATGTGGTTAGCTGAGGCATTTCCACATTAAAATAAGCATACCCATTCAAAATAGACCATCAAACAACCTAAATCATGATTACTTTATCTTCCATTCATTGATTATAAAAACTCTCTACTCATAGTTTGTGGTGGCAGTTTTCGTTTGGTCCGATAGCATGGTTCAAAAGTAGTAATATTAACTTTATTTAGAACAGCAAGTGAAATGAATATAGGTATGTGTTTAGGTTGATCTGATGAAGCACATTCATGAGCAACAGCTTTGTAAAAATCAATACAGTTAGTTTTAAAACGTGCCGCTTTGAATCCTTAGGTGCGTGTGACTTCATGTACAATGGTGCTCGGGCCTTGTTCATTGTATCCACATTATTGGTAGTGTCATCTGTCTAACCAATGGATTTAGGATTAGGTGTAGATCATGGTAGTTGGGATGTGCTTGCTTCCAGATTGCAGCCTGATAATGTGATCTTTTCACGTGGAATGACAATGCATCACTCGTTTGGGGAAGAAACTCAGTTTTCCACATTTTGTACATCGGTGTAAATTTGATAGATGAAGAGTTCTGCTTTCTTTGCTGTTTCCTCTGTCAAAGGGCTAAGTTCTAAGTTCTGTAGTCACTCATGGTACTGCTTGAAAACTCGCCATGTAGTTTTCTTGCTGTGGTGTGACAGGAATGATATTACATCCCTTTTAGTCAAGGCCTGAAAGGATGGAATTTTTATTGAATCATTTGGCATATGTGTGATAATTGTGTGTGTACTTCCTCCTCTGGCGTTGCCAGCTTTTAGCCACAGTTTTATGCACAACATTTAGTGGCAGTGATGCAGAAGGAGAACCATGATATCAGTATCTCTGGTATAAATCCAGAGCATATTGGATTGGTTTACAACGCAATGCACAATTACCCTGGTATCAGCCTCTCCTCAGCATGCTTGGAGTTTGGCTGTTTCAATGTCTGGATTGGACGATCCCACCATCTATTCATGCTTGAACATACCTGCTACATCTATTGTCTTGTCATGATGTCTTTGTGCTACCATCTGTTCCAAGATGAGTCGTGACAAAATCTGCTTTATTTTCTGCCAGTGACAAACAATTATTCGAGTCCGATGGCAATGGTACATCACAATTTTCATTAACACTTCGAATTGGTCTTGTGCACTTTGCACGTTTCTTTCTTGTTGGTACTTTTATGGATATTTGGTAGTAGCTACCAAATGCAATGCCAATTGGGGCAAATTGGTTGCCCCCCCACCCACTCCCCCCCCCCCCTCCCCTCCACCCCCACCCGCCCCCACCCCTGAAGCTCAGTATTCCTAAATGCATTTGACATGTTGGATGAATCACCAAATCTAGCAATTCCTTACACTTTTCCAATAGATCTTGCTAAAGCTTGGCCATCAATAACAATGGTTATATTGCTGCCACGCTCTGCTGGTGGCATTCATGTTGGTGGGAATATATCATCTGTGTTTGAAACGTCAGACAGAATTGCTTTAGATCCTGTTCGCAGATCTACATTCATTTCTGCCAAAGAAATTGGCACTGGCAGTTCCGTTCAATTATTCTCGGCTTTCGTTGGATCCACTTGTTTAAATTTCACAACGAAGTTGCCACTCCGAAATTCTTGTAACTCCTCTACTGGGAGTTGATAGATCTCATTGGCATAGATGGGCCACCATCTAGCAGTTTTTTACTTCGTGTGTTCATATGTGTTGGCTACACAGTGTCTGTGATGCAGGATGCTATAGTTACCAGGTTGATGTAGCTACCATACAGCTTCTCTTGCATTTGAGTATTTATTTGCCATTGTGTTGGGTGTTGTTGCAGATACTGGATACAATGCTGCATTATATGCTCTACGATATTCACCACAGGGGCACATCGCAGATTATCCTATCTTTAGTTATTGAAAAGATGTGCTCGGAGTCTGCAATGGCCAGTCCTGAGTGAAATATGACAACATGCTTTTGTCTGGGTAGCGAGTGGAAACTGCCTCCTCTGTCTATGAGCGTATGCGTATCTTTCCACTTGTTGGCCAGGTGTTTGATGATGGTCTTTGTGTTCTGCATAAGTGAGGATTCAGATTAGAGAGCCTCTTCTGTCGTAGGCGACTCTCCAATAACTACAGGGACTGTCTCTCTGATCTCAAAGCCCATCTGTTCCTTATCTGGCATCGTTTATATAGTCATATCTAACGAATAGTGTGAGCATTGACTGAAATGCAAACAATTAGAGTTCTCAATTTATATTGTGAAGTGCTCTGGTGAAGAGAAGTACACTATGAACCATATGTATGTAACTCCATCAGAATCTAAAGTTGATATTGTCCAACGACTCTACATAAATGATTCGAGTAGATCTCTGAATTTATCCATTTCGAGAAGAGAGATGAGTGTCTCCATATCCCCATCATTAATTGCTTCTTCTTTCTCTTTTCTGACTTGTGGGATTTCTTGATCAATTCTACCCTGTAGCCGTGGCATAATTCTCCACATGGCGTGGATGGTTATTTTGTGTATTATCATTCCTTTAACATAGGACTTGCAAGCCAGGACTTGTTCAGCAGCTCTATACCTGAGCAGGTTACTTACAACAAATGCATCCAATAATCCAGATGACTGAATGTGCTTTCCTATAACCTTGAGAAAGGTCGGTGAAGTCCAGCAAGTCTAATGATTAGGAAGCCCTGGTATTCTTTCGTTGCCCATTTGAATTCTAACCGTTTACAATAGAGCATGTTATCTACTGCTAACACTAAATACTGTTGACTAAGTCTACGTGCCACATGCTTACATGGTTCTACCACTGTGTACAATGTACATGCATATACATGTATACCCCACACATGTTAAATAAGTTCCTACTGTTTGTCGGTTAAGTCTGTCCATTCTGTACGAATTTTGTCCTCATTCTCATATGTAATGAAAAATGTCATATCGGTTGCTTCAGCTCGTTTGACAATTCACCCACCCATCGTATGACGTCATAATGAACTGTGTGATGTGTAGAATGACATCATAATGAATGACGCCATGAATGACGTCGATAAGTAGGTCACGAACGCATATTTGAAGACGGTCTATGCTTTGTTGTACAAATTGCTTTTACTATTTAATAAATATTCTGTTGAATATTTTGAAACTAATTTGGCTGGGCGCTGTTGCTGCCATAGGCAGCAACAGCGCCCGGTAAAATTAGTTACAAAATATTCAACAGCTTCCCTGTATAGTTTTCAGGAAATTGATAGCTAGAGCATTTGGAGATCGATCAATCTCAACACGGCGAGGTGTGGGTGGAGCTTAGCTAGTGATGGGCGGGGCATAGCTAAAAATGGAAAAGTCCATTGGTTCATTACATCAATCTATCAACATGTGTTTAGTTAATGGTGGTTCTTCAATTCCTTCTGTGACTCCCGCTGGAAATACTTCTTCCACCACTTCAGAAACCTGGAGAAATATTATTCTTGATGTGTGGAGGGATTTGAACTCTCCCATCTTAAATTTAACACATATGTAACTTAGAAGCTGAAATGCATGAACTAGTTTCTATCACGGCGGCCATCTTGAAATTTTAGATGGATGCCATATCTACTGTTTGCAATACACAGCTCACCATATCCAGTATTAGATGCACCTAGATGTAGTCAAGCACATTTGTCAAAATAATAAATGTCGAAGATGGGTTTAGTGCAGCATATTACATTGAAAAGTGAATCAGAGGCGGCAATTTAGTTTTTAGCCATTTTGCTCACTATAGAGCTTCGGAACAGATTGGCAGACAACAAGAATGGATTCAGCCGCCTCGAGTCATATTAAAAAGGTTGTCTGGCGACTTTTCCCAAAAAAATGTCTCCAACATTTTATTGAGGCATATTTCTTTGATTTCCGACCTGTCTATCAGACGCAAACCAGCCATCCTATAATGTTCCAATCCGATCAAATAAACGGTAATGGGGACGTTAACATCACGTAATACTCGCCGAATTTTTGTGGGGTTATAAAAAAAATCTAATATGACCGGTAAACACGCCACATTTTGATTGGTCCCTGTCGGCCATTTTTTAACGTATCACTTTTCCTTAAAATAAACGTTAATGGCCAAATCATATCACAAGAATTTCGGCCCGATCCATTCAGTGGTTATGGTGAATTTATTTTTGCAAAAATAGGTTATCAAAGATGGCCGCCGAAGCAGTTGGCCAATCAAGTTTCCTTTAACAAACTTGGTTCAGCTCTTGCCATAGATGTTTCATGAGTTTTGAATCGATCCCCCCCGCCCCCCCCCCCCCAGCCTTTATTCGAGATCTTTAAAGATATTTCTAAAATCGGCCAAAATCCAAGATGGCTTTCGACCAAATTGACTTATCTGCGTCCATTTAACAAACTTGAATCTCTATGCCTGAATGATGCTTCCCAATACATGTAATTGAAATTAAGCCAGTGGTTCTTGAGAGGAAGCTGTTCAAAAATAGCATTGCCGGATGCCGTATGCCAGGCACTGGGTGGCCCCCATGGCATAGGCTCACTTTGTCATTCTGGTCAGGTGACATAATAACGTTTGAACAGGACAAATCTGTGATGGTCAAATAGTTAAAAATCTTTCTTGGGACATGCGTAAATGGTGTGCCAAATGTGTTGCTTTTATCATAAATTACACAATACCTGCCCATATTTCACATATCTGCTGCACTAAGGTGATACTGGATGAATCCAGATTTAGCCATATCCTGCCCATCTCTAGCTAGGCTCCACCCACGCTTTGCCAGTGTTGGCATCAATCGATCCCTGCACTTTCTGAATCTCAATTTCCAGAAAACTATACAGGTAAGATGTTGAATATTTTGAAACTAATTTGACTACTCAGTCAAATTAGTTTCAAAATATTCAACATAATGTTTTTACATCGTAAAAACATACAATTAGTACAACTTGCAGACCATTAAGCGTTTATGCCGGACTTAATCGCGTCATTTAAGACGTAATTGATTAGGACATGATCATAGACGTGACGTAGTTGATTATGATGGCATGCGATTGACTGAAAAGGGGGTGGGGGCATGATCTACCTTTGACACACAAACAACAAAGGGTTTCTCGCAGCGCAGGTGGGTAATGGGTAAGATCGCGGTGCCGTATAAATGTAATTCTGGGCCATATGGACACGAAAGTCAATGGTTTCTTCGAGAGCTCTGTGCAACGCGGAGTCCAATGTCAGTGACGATGCTTTCAGCAGAACAAGTTAAGTTAGGTGTCTACTAGAGTGTTTGCGTATACACATATAGTAGAAGCTTAAAATCACTTTCTACTACATTTAACAAGGGCGTGCCCATTAACGTGTTTGCGAACGCGTTTATAGGGACGTTGGTGAATGCAACCGTTTAGCTCCCAGGCAAATTAGTTCAACATTATGTTTATTAAATTGGAAATTCATCAAAAACATGCAATTCATGCACTTTGTAACTGACTTTTCGATTTTCTTAACAGAGCTTTACCATATTGCTCTGTAGCATGTACCTTATCTTGATTGTGACGTCAGCTAACATGTGATGTATTTAATCAGGAGTGAGTGACAGAGCAGAACCCCCCATTGTCATTCTCAAACATCTTATAAAAAACTCACCTAGCATAAGAACAAGTTTTTGTAAATGATGAAAAACAGTAGCCAGATTTTGTATGGTGGATGTTTAGGGTCATCTCTCTTTCGTCTTGTAGTTAGTTACGCGAAGACGCGACGGAGCGAAGGTACGATACAAAGATACGATGCGAAGAAGCGAAGAAAAGTTGCGAAGAACCAAGATACGATGCGAAGCACGATGCCAAGAACGAAGATACGATACGAAGAACGATACGAAGAACGACGATACGATGCGAAAAGTCGACGATATGATGCTAAAACATGAAGATACGACGCGAAAAACTTCGCATCGTGCTTGCATCGTACCTTCGTTCTTCTCATCTTATCTTTGCTTATTCGCATTTATTGTATTTATTTATTTACAAATCTTTGCAATTTCAATGGCGATAGTCTTATCGAAAGAGTTTTATCGTTGTACGAGTATGGCTGGTCTGGTACGTCAACACAACTCTACAGCAATATACCTAAGATAAACATCGAACTTTCATGACGGAAGGTAGATGTTCATTTTGGAAATGTTATTGACAAAAGTTATTGCCAATGCACATCAATTCAGGTATCACATTTATTCTTGCTCAAATAAGCTATGCCCCATCAGAAACAGAGGCTGTTACATTTGGGTCCAGGTATGATTATGTGTCCGTCCGACACAGGGTACCCTGTCGACAGAGCGTACATTATCGACAGAAGGTATCCTATCGATGGAGGGTACCATATCGACAGAGGGTACACTATCGACAGAGGGTCCAATATCGACGGACGGTGCCCTATGTACAGATGGTTCACTATCGGCAGCGGGTACACTATCGACATAGGGTACGCTATCGACATAGGGTACACTATCAACAGAGTTTACACTCTAGACAGAAGGTATCCTATCGATGGAGGGTATCCTATCGATATAGGGTAAACCATCGACAGAGGGTACACTATCGACAGAGGGTACACTATCGACAGGGGGGGGGGGCCACTATCAACAGAGGGTAGACTATGGACAGAGGGTACACTATCGACAGAATGTATCCAATCGCCGGAGGGTACCTATCGACAGAGGGTACACTATCGACAGAGGGTACACTATCGACAGAGGGTACATTATCGACAGAGGGGGCACTATCAACAAAGGGTACACTATCGACAGAGGGTACACTATCAACATAGTGTACACTATGGACAGAGGGTACACTATTGACAGACAGTAAACTCTCGATTGACTTCCAATCAAATTACGTTCAATACCTTCAACAGTACGTTTTACTTTTCTGTATTGTACATGCATTAGTGAATCTCTTATCCATCTACAACTTCCCTTTGTGTAATAATTTCAACAATCAGACATGTGTATGTATCAGCTAAACTGGTCTTATTGACAGGGCTGAAACAAAGCGCTATAAATAAGAGAAATAATGTCCATCCAAATATCTGAAAGGAAATCTCACCGCACATGTTAGTATCTACTCAGGTAATAAACATTCACGCTGGTTTAAGATTTCTATCACACTTTAATAGGTAAATACCGATGCAATTCTCCACTCTATTGAGGCTACCATGATTCACTTTTCAACCAATGAGAAAGCAAAGGCTGTCTGCCTCCGTATATATGAGCGCAATCAAAATGTCCAATCAAAGTATTGGCAGTATTGGTGTACAATCAACAGGTAGGCTGTTGAATATTTTGAACTAATTTAGCTGGAAGCTGCTGATGCGTTCGGCTTTCAGTCGAATTACTTTCAAAGTATTCAACATGATAATTATTACATAATACTAATTGTGTTGCATCGGCACATACACACCATCGCTTGATAATACAAAATTGTGGCGACCAAAGTTCAACATTAACACGATGTTAAATAGTAGATAATGGCGGATTCCAAATTATCCATCAATCATATGACGTCATAATCAAATAGGTGACGTGTATGCTGATCATAATCAGCTACGCCATGAATGAAGTAACTAAGTCCGCCACGACCGCTTAATTGACGACGGACTAAGCGTTGTCACTTATATGAATTGTATATCTTTACTATTTAATAAACATACTGTTGAATATTTTGCAATTAATTTGACCGTGCGCTGTTGCTGGCATAGGCAGCAACAGCACCCAGTCAAACTGGTTTAAAAAATATTCAACAGCTTACGTGTATAGTTTTCTGGAAATTGAGATACCGATGAAATCAAAGCATAAGCTGTGAAGCGAATGATGTGGTATAGATCATTTGAAACGTTATCAGTATCCATATATATGACACGATCAAGCATCACTAGCCACGTTGCTTAGCTGTGCGACCTAAGCATGACGACAGAATGAGATTAATCTTGTCAACGTATGCTTTGCACCAGATAATACACGTTTTGACGATCAAATTACTACCCCCACCGGGCACCACCGACGCTAATAATGGGAAAACAGACAAATTTGAGCCATTTTGCACAAATTTATTTTTGTAGAAACGTCATTATATCCATGTAATCTTAAAGTACACAGTAACCATTCAGGTGTCACTAGAAATTATATATATTCTGTCGTCATGCTTAGGTCGCATCGCTTTTCAAAACGCAAAATAATTTAAATTTACTCTAATGTGTTGCGCATGTGTGTTGTCATCTTTTTTGTTGCAAATAGCATCAATTGCATTCATTGTATGAAGCAGCATACTGCATACATCACGTTTCAGGTGATAAATAACATACATGAGTAGTAATTCGTGCTTTCACTGGATGCTTTATGTGATTCTTAAAAGAGGTGCCATCATTCATGAACTCAGAACTAATGAAGGAAGTAATAATGTGATTTATATCATCTAAAGAGACCATGTTGAGGCGTGACGGAGGTCATAAGAGGAAATATATGATCGTTGAAGAGGTGATGTCATGGATGAATCTAGTACTAATGAAGGGATCATAATATGATTCATGAGGATGTGACATCAGGGTGGATGAATCTAGCAATGCTGTCATATGATTCATGAGGATGTGACGTCAGGGTGGATGAATCTAGCAATGCTGTCATATGATTCATGAGGATGTGACGTCAGGGTGGATGAGTCTAGCCGTATGTAGTTGTGTCATATGCTTAATTCCCATGTTCGTGGACTAGCATGGCCTCTAGCTATCATGCTAACAGCTAATCTGATAATCAGAAACTCGCACCTCTATTGCAGCGGCTTTTCTTGGAAGATGGTTAGAATTACTTTCGTTAAAACGATGTTGACGTCATATTCTTGCCAAGAAATTCTTCAACCAGCATAGGCCTAACAATATTATATCCATATATGACATTATAAAGTTTAGCGTCTGAAATAGAAAATATAAATGCTATAGCACTTCCAGAACTGCGATGACGTCACGATATATATCAGTAACGTCACTCGTAATGAACCGATTCAGTATATACGTCTTTCCTTCATTCGTGTGTGCATGCATTCACACATTGACTCGTGTAATTATATATGTTTATTCCTTCATTCCTCCTCCCATGATTTCTCACATTACGTTTTTACAGGTTTTCTCCCTGTATCCTGCTTTTCCTGATCAGTACAGTTCCATCAATCTGTCTTCTAGAGCTGGATCGTCTTAACTTATACAACAATGCAAATACACACAATATCACCGAAAGTGTTGCTCAACAACTATCGTCTATACAAGGGGTACGTATAGTTTTGTTCTCCATAAACTATTATTATTATTATTATTATTATTATTATTATTATTATTATTACTATTATTATTATTATTATTCCATTTCAGAAAAAATGCTGGTGAGTGGACTTTATCAGTAAGACCAGGTCACGCATATGCGGCGCGACATTGCGCTACACATCCTGACATGAGGCTATGTATTACTTAACTTTAATTGAAGTTCATGGTCCATGAATATGCAATGCGATAGCAACTACTACTAACCAGAATCAAATCCCGAGCGATTTACCCACACCGAAACATGTACGCATGCACGCACGTGTAGCTCTAGAGCCACGCCGCCTGTTAATATACTCTTCGGTGTCCGACTCGTACCCGTGGTACGAGCCGACCTGATGGTGCTGGTTAGCTGGCCTCGGGGAAGGAGAGGGAAGGCTGGGGGCTACCAGTTCATAACGGCCCTACAAGTCGGGGACTGGCCCTAGAGAGAGTATTGCAGTTAAGGACGCGCAGTAGTAGGAGTGGCGTGCCTTTTAGTATATATAGAGGCGTATATTGTGCCAGTAATGTTAATTTCGCAACTTTGTACTTATCATCGGGAGGCAGCGGCGGGAGTGATAAGTCCCGCGCGTACGTGTATTATACACGGTGTATATGTAAATTTAAAAGCCTCAAGCGGGTCAAATAATTGGTTTTGCGACAGGAAAGGTGCCTCGCGCGGGCCTCAGTCACAGGATACTAGGCTCTATGCCGAAGTGGAGGGGGGGGGGGAAGCGGCGAAGCCAAACTCCCGTGGTAAACAGTAAAGATGAGATGAACAATATGTGTAATGTGTTTTAAATGGTTGGGATATACGCTGGTTTACGTGCGATGGAAACGGTGCACAGATTTAAATATAAGCTGGTACAACCGTGCAACTAACAAGAACTTAGTCAGAGCCACAGGACAACGCAAGAAAGCGATAAGTAAGCACCATATCTAGTTAAGGCGTGGTCGAAGAAACCGGTGGCAGACTATGGTGGCCTTCTTATTCAAGTCACTGTAGAATTAGTCTGCTATTACTATCTTTTGCAGTCATCAACGAGTTGGAATCGAGCCATATGACACTCGACCCCTGGAGCTAACCTTTATCTGCGTTAGGTTTACGTAAATGCCCAAATTTCACTGCTAGGCCGTTACTTCAATAATTATATTTTCGGAGTGAAATCCTTCTTTGACTTAAGTCTATCATAATGGTACCAGGGACGGTACTGGAGTGGGGGAGAGGGAGAAGCGTCACCATTTGGGTTCTAGTCATGGGGAGCCTCTGCGATTTCAAGGGTCGGCTCTTACACAACCGGTGGGAGTAGTTACCAGACAATTATATGGCTAGAATGGCCGGAGTACTGACGCAGACAGAGATAGTTGTGAATGAAAGTAATTAAATAGCCATGCTAAGGCTCTTTAGGTGGTTATCCACAGTCACTTGGATGGACCCGAAAGGCGGGCTTTACAACAAACAGCATGTCTCGCTGCAACTTTCTCTGACTGCCACAATGGCTAACCGAAATATCTGAGCTAATATTTTAGGCTAGGGTTTATGCCGCTTGTCATCCCTATTGGTGCAGGTACGAGAAATGGTCCCTAGTGAAAATGTGTTGCCATAGAAAAATTGATTTATCAGGCCCGTTATACGGCTCCTGTCAGCTGTTGGAGAGACGGCTGGCACATCGAGGACAGAGTCACTGGTGGGACTAAGTTCTCTCATACCAGCGGCGTGAGTAGACACTGGCGACGAGTGGGATGTGAGAGGTGGAGGGAGTGTGATGTTTAAGTCCGGTTGTGGCGAGGTTTGGGGCGTAAGGAATGGAGGGATGTACCATGGCACAAACGGCTGGGAAATAGAGTTTGGGGATGGTGGACAGTCGGGGCATTTCGTGGGATTGGTAACGACGAGGTTTGCACCCTGGGCAATGGAGAGATGCGCCCTGGGACGATAGGTTGGACAATAGGGTGTGGGGGTAGTGGATGATTGTGGGGGTGGGGTGGTTCTACATGCTGAATATAACAGGCCGATGATCCATCAGCCGCTTTCAGTTCTATACTACCGATCACATGTATCTCTGCTAGTGAAGCAGAATGCTGGGGCAGGGCTTTGATTCGGCTTGGGGTAGTTTACGGGAGTGAAACCTGTGCCTGTATGGACTGAAGAACGATATGCCAAGAGGACATATGGGAACCGAAAATCTGAATCATGACAGTCAATGTGTGTTTCCTTCGTTAACATAATTGCCAGGGTACAGTTATACCATTCTATGATCCCGTCGCTGCGCGGATGATAGGGCATTGTAGATGTTTTTAGGATATGAAAGAGTTTGCAGAGCTTGGCAATCAAACGGTTCTCAAAATTTGGACCTTGGTCAGAATGTAACTCATAAGGCATACCAAACCGGAAGAATACATTATTGGCCAGGACATCCGCCACTGTGGTGGTCTCTTGGTCTGGCAGAGCAAATGCTGCTACCCACTTCGTGAAGTAGTCCTGTAGTATGAGGATGTAGATGTTGTCTTCATCCGTTGTGTTTAAGGGTTCGAGCACATCGATAGCTACTCGCTCCCATGGTGTGCCGAATATTTTTGTCCACAATGGCATGGTGTTTTGCAGGCTGATAGTGCCCCTTTGGCAAGGGATGCATTTGGTAACCCATGCTTGGACGCTATCTCGTATGTTTATCCAATGGAAGAGGGCCTTTATTCGTTCAGTCGTGTGTTCTACAGCGAAATGTCCTGTATTGTTGTGTAGTTGTTCGCGTATGGAATCCATAAACCAAGACCTGCTCAGTCCCATCCTCCATGGCTTGGGATAGAATGGGGCATATAGCAAATGAACAGGCGTCCGTGTGGAGGATGAAATCAAAGTTGGAATTAGGATGAGGGAGAATTGGTGCAGTCATTAATTGTGCTTTCAATGCCTTGAAAGACACCTCACATTCACTTGTCCATTTGAATGGTCAGTCCTTCTCCATCATTTGGAATAATGGAGCTGCTATTTCGCCAAGATGTTGGATGTAGCGTCAATAACATTGGCAGAACCCCAGGAAGCTGTGGGTGTTAGTGATGACTGTGGTTGGGGTCACCCACTCAGCTACCACACAGGTATTCTTGGGTTGGGTTGCCATGCCATCGGCGGATATGATATGCCCCAGGAATTCAACCTGTTGCCTAAAGAAATGGCACTTTTTTGGTTTGAGCTTTAAGTTGGTGGTGTTAAACGCACTAATAACTTGGCCAGATTGGCCAAGATTTGCTCAAACGAAAGCCCAAGGAGAATGGCATCATCCAAGTAGCACTAGCAGTTTTGCCACTGGAGTTCAGAGAGCATTTGTTCCATTAGGCACTCAAACATATCACAGGCGTTACACAGGCCATAGGGCATTTTCTGAAACTGGATCAGGCCATCTCTGCACACAAAGGCTGTCTTTTCACTGTCTGCACCTTCCATGGGCACCTGCCAATAGCTACTCGCTAAGTCTAAGATGCAGAACCATTTGGCTCTGGCCAATGAATCTAGGGCGTAGTCAATTCGTGGCAAGGGATACGCATCCTTCGTGCTTAAGTCATTTAGACAGCGGTAGTCAATGCAAAATTGCAAAGAGCCATCTTTCTTATCTGCGAGTACTATGGGGCTGGCCCAATGGGGAGTAGAGGGTTCAATCACGTCTGTTCTTAACATCTCGGAGACCTGTTGATGGGCTTCTGCTTCTTTATGTACAGGTAGATGTCGGATGAGTTGACGTACTGGCCGATTATATCCAGTGTCAATGGAATGGTGCACCAGGTGCATTTCTCCAAGGTCTAGATCGGCTGTGGAAAAACTTTCCCTTTACTTATAATAAGCAGCACACATCGCAGTTGTGTTCTTTGCTTAGGCCAAGTGTAGCGCGTAAGTAAAGATCGTGTAGGTGTTCAGGTAGGTTATCAGGAGTTAATGCCCCTTGTGTTTATGTGGGTCTTGGCGTTTCTACCGAAATTACATCCACCATGTGTCCACAGTGGACGCCGGGGATCAGGGTGATGTCGTCAGCTGTGTCATTGAATATCCTAAACAGTATTTGATCTGGATTGGTGGTGCAGACTAATATGCGTGGGTTAACACATTTGGAAGCAACCATGTACTCTGGATCGGGTTCTAGCATGGCTGTGTGTCTATGTGTGTGAAGGTGTGGTGCAGTGGCCCAAAGGAGCTCCTTTCAGCCCGGCTCAACTGTGGCTGTAGAGGCCAATATCAATGCACATGTATCGTACATCGATGATTCTGGCCCTAAGAGTATACGACGACCATGAATGTCTAACTCTTGTTGCTTATAGTGTATTAATGCTTCTGTGGTGCTGAGAAAGTCAGCGCCAATGACAGCATCATTTTGGATGGAGGCGACCACAACTCGTTGTATGAATTGCATCTCCTCTCTCTGTATCAGGATGTTAACTATGCAAGCTATGGGAACATTGGTGCCAGTAGCTGTTTGTAAAAATATAGAGGTAGGTCCAAGAGGGGTTGGCGCTTATGAGGTGGGATGTCGCCATGTACGTGGTTGTTCAGTACAGCTATGGAGCGTCCAGCGTCCTTGGTGGCACTGGTGGATTTTTCGCCAAACAGATAAGCACATTTGTAAATGGTTTTATGAGGGGCCCGAGGGACAGTTGGCACCAGTGAAGGTACTGGGGGTGAGGGTAGTGAGAAGTCACCGTTTGTGGTCTACCCACTGGAAAACCTCTGCGATTTCAAGGGTCGGCTCGAACACATCCGGCGGGAGAAGTTACCAGACAATTATATGGCCAGAATTGCCGGAGTACTGGCGCAGACAGAGATAGTTGCAAATGAAAGTAATTAAATGGCCATGCTAAGGCTCTTTAAGTGGTTATCCACAGTTACTTGGGTGGACCCGAAAGGCAAGCTTTATGACAAACAGCACATCTTGCTGCAACTTCGTCTGACTGCCACAATGCCTAACCAAAATATCTGAGCTAATGTTTTAGGCTAGGGTTTAGGCTGCTTGTCGTGCCTATTGGTGTATGCACGAGAAACGATTCTTAATGAAAGTGTGTTGCTGCATAGAAAAGGTTTCTGGGTGTAGTGACAATTTAGATGGTCAAGCTGACCTTATTGCGCCTACTTATAATCGGCGCACAATACAGTCAGTACAATAACTAAGATCGCCTTTTAGTCATCGGCGAGGACAATAACTAAGCTGCCATTGAAAAGCGTAATTTTAATAGTGCCTTTTAGTCATCAGCGCACGTCACAATGGAAGCTCAAATGGCGTAGTAGAAAGGGTGCTCTTTAGTTGAAGGAGCTAGTCTGTAGAGCCGTAGATGATGTAGAAAGGCACAACAGTTATGCTCAGTAGCGCAGTTGAGAATCAGCCAGTCATTGATGAAAAAGTTCGTGGATCGTAAAACAGGTTAGGATGTTTAGATGGCTAAACAGATGCAGGAAAGAGGCACATACCTTGAAGCAGATGCGTGATGGTGAAGGTTCGAATACAAGACCTAGGCAAACGATGTCGCTGCTCAGACGTGGCATCGAATGCAAAGTTCACAGAGAAATAGTGTACGTATTATATAGTACTCTTGAACTAGATATAGCAGAGATTGCGTGCCTTCAGTTCTTTTAGCCACTTGGTTTTAGATGTGGCTCGAACAGAAATAGGTGAGATGGTTTATTCTGGCCAGAATGGCCCACAATTCAATTTCAGATAGTAATGTTCGAAATGGCACCTGATGGAAAGGCATCTCGAGTGGTTAGTCTATGCCGTCACGGGTAGAGTCAGCACCAGAATCGGCCGAAGGAATGGCAGGGAGAGCCTGTTAAAACATTGTTTTATTTAGGCACGATGAAGAGGTAGGCTCCGACTACACCACAGAAACTGATGGAAATTGCCCTGGTGTAGATTTCCAGAATGGCGAGCTCTGCGCAGTACTACGAGATCTATGGATACCGAGACCGTATTGGATCACCTCCTCATCTCTCTCTGAGGAAACAGAAGTTATTGGTTTGTTTTGCGTACATCGAGTCCCTGATTCCACGTCCCATTCACACCATTCTAGGCTGTTTTTGACTTCAGTCTATTACTGGTAATTTCCCCATTTATTTCACTAATATCCATTTATACTCCTGGATGGGGAGAGGCGACAAGGAGTGAAGGATATTGTCTATGTTTCCACCGATCGTCAGTTGGCCGAACGGAGACATGATCCCAGGGTCGCCGGCTTCAAAACACTGTTCATTACCACCTGAGGAAACAGCGAGAAAAGGGTCCTTATATACTATCTGTAGACCAATCAACGGGCACGATTCGTAGCTCCACCTATCAGCGCTAGCTAATGTTAAAGCAATAACAGGAAGAAAACACGTGGCTACTGCACCATAGCGACCGTCACCCATTTTAGCTTCTAGGAGCATGTGTAGTGCTGCCTGCAATATGCGTGCACTAATTAACCAAGACTTTAATTTAATGATATTTCGGCCATTCCCTTTCCGATCCTAATTTGGTAAACATATACTGGTTTCCCCACGAATCCTGGGTTTAGATTTTTCCCACCATGAATGAAATTAGTGATTTATATGTATGGGCGAGTATATACACAAAAGATGCTTTACTACCATTGACTAAGCATCATAGTTGGCCTTATTTGCGCGTCTTCTTACATGGGCTAAGTATGCGGGCTGATAGTGTGCAGCGGGTGGGGGGGACGAGGTGGCGTGCCCGGGATGGCTCGACCCGGGCCGATTTTACCTGGTGCTAGTGATCTGTGCTACTCCCGCATATACGTGCAAGCGCGCACGCTCATGCACGAGTGTGACTTGTAGTCACCTCGTCGTCGTCGTCGGCGTCGTCGTAAACACAAATGCTGTAATTATTATTGTTATATTGCAACCATGAAATAAGCGTTTGTGTACTATTTATAATGATCGAGACGGTAAAGTTATTGGTTATTTTGCGAATCAATTTATAGATATATGGTTTTTTTATATTAATATTTCAGTGCATAGTTAGAAAAAATGTTGTTGTAGATTCTTGGCTAAAGCCACGTGTGTGATTCGGGGTCGCCGGGATGGGATGTATTGGGCTAATATAATTATGCTATGCATGCTCTAGTTCGGTTTGACATCCAGTTCGATCTGTGTCATATTACTACATTGATTAGTTGTGTTTGATTCAACACATGTTTAATTAGTGCCTTCGCCCAGTACGGTGAAAAGGATATTGTGCTCGGGTCCATCTGTCCATCCATCCATTCGTCCATCTGTCTGTCTCTCCATCTGCCAGCATGTCTGCTTATCCCTGCGTGCGTGTGTACATGCATACGTTAGTATGTGTGTGCACTTTAGCTCAAATCTTAACATAAAACAATAGGGTGTGACTGTGAACTAGGATTTCACAACTTTGGCCGTGATGCTAAAATTCTGGAGAATCCAAAATATCTGGAAAATCTGAAAGATTCCAGATAATTAAAATAAATCTTTAGAATATATCAAAAACGGCAGGTCAAGGGTTTGGCATCTCTGTTTGCTCTTTTAATTATTATTATTATTATTATTATTATTATTATTATTATTATTATTATTATTATTATTATTATTATTATTATAAGGGGGCCACGCTGGTGCTTGGCACCCTATTGTTTTCGTTCTGTTTATTTTATTATTTTTTTCAAATTATTCCATGCTTTTATTTGTTCTCGAATAGCGCGAAAACAAAAATGTTGATGAAATTCAAGCTTTGCATGGCAAGAGGGACTTATTAGAGCAAATATTTTACATGTTAATGGATATGATTTTCTAGATAGGTTGGCGGGCATCTTGGATTTCCGGAAAATTTTCCAGCATTTAAAAAATCTTCTCCAGAACCACTGAAGGGAATGAGCTGAAATTTGTTGAAAATCATTGGAGAGTGGGTCTCATAAAAGTTTTTTCAAGAGAAGTTGATAGCTCGAAGAACACGGATTTGCGTATGGACCAATCAGAATCAAGCCATCTTGCGGAAATATTGAATTTTTTATTTTATGGAATTTTAAGCCCAAATTGGTCATATATCGGTTTTGGGGGTCGAGAAATTCAAATCTGGCATTTTCGAATTGGTTCGATGGACGATTTGGCTGCCATCTTGGATTCGTTTCCTGCCAAATTCCCCATAGTAAAGCAATTGGAAAGTTAAAATGCCTTCTCCTCGGAAACCACTGGGTGGATTTCAATTATATTTTGCAGGAAGCATCGTTAGGTAATAGAAATTTGATTCGGGAAACGTTTATAAAAATCTTCTCCTCCGAGATCACCAGGCGGATTGATTCAAAACTCATGAAATATCATCTAGGATATCGGCTGAACCAAGTCTGTTTTAGGAAATTTGATTGGCCAACAAGTTGGGTGGGCATGTTGAATGACGTAGTTTTCCTGAAAACGACTTCTTCTCCAGAACCACTGCACAAATCAGACCAAAGTTTGGCTGATATAATTAGAGACTCAGGGGCATTACAGGTTGTTCAAGAAAAATCGATACAACAAAAAGCATGGCCGCCATCGACCAATCGATATTCAGCATAATTGGCGGCCATTTTGAATAATTTTATTTGTTGGAATTTTAAGCCGAAATTGGTTTCACATAGGTTTTTGCGTCTTCTGATTCAAAATTTGCCATTTTTAATACTGTGGGAAGAACGGTTTGGCGGCCATCCTGGATCGTTTTCCTGCCAAATTCCCCCATAGTAAGGCAATTGGAAATTTTAAATTCCTTCTGCTCGGAAACCGCTAAGTGGATTTCAATTATATTTTGCAGAAAGCATCATTATGTAATAGAGATCCGATTTTGTTCAAACTATGCTGGTCGGCCAATCAGGTCGGCGGCCATTTTGGATTTTGTAGTATTTCGGGAAACGTATTTAAAAATCTTCTCCGAAAACACTTGGCGGATTGATTCAAAACTCATGAAATATCATCTAGGGCATCCTCTAAACCAAGTTTGTTCAACGGTATTTGATTGGCCAAAAACTTCGGTGGCCATCTTGAATGACATAATTTTCGTGAAAACGAGTTCTTCTCCAGAACAGCTGAACGCATCGGTTGAAATTTGGCTGGTATGATTAGGGACTGAGGGTCATTACAGGTTATTTAAGAGAAATTGATATGTAAAAAACATGGCCGCCATCGACCAATCAAATTGCAGCGTGATTGGCGGCCATTTTGAATTTTTTTATTTGTGGAAATTTGAAGCCGAAATTGGTTTTACATAGGTTTTTGGGTCTTCTGATGCCAAATTTGCCATTTTCTATAGTGTTGGACGAACGGTTTGACGGCCATCTCGGATCCTTTTCCCGCCAAAATTGCCAATGCTAAAGCAATTGGAAAATTGAATTGTCAAGAAGAACTGGGCTGATTTCATTTATATTATTTTACTGCCATTGTTGACACACGATTCTTTGTTTTTCAAAACCACATTCAATGATGGGTAGGCTGGGCAGATAAAGAAGATTCCTACTGTAACCTTCTCACATAATTCAATAAAATTGCCAGCATTAATCCAACTGGATCAAATTTAAGAGGCTATTTAGGCTCTAAGCCACCTATAAGAGCTGGCTCAGATAAGGTTCTCGTCTTAGCGACCGGGATGCTAGCCACTCAACCCCCCCCCCCACCCACCCGCCGATGCATCGCCACTTGCGGCTATGTTTATTATTATTATTATTATTATTATTATTATTATTATTATTATTTGCAGATAACACTTCCGCTCCAACTTTCTTCAAATATTTGGGTGAAATTTTTGGAACAATCACTATTACTCACTCTAATCTTAGCCCGGTGGATATTGCCAAAAGGGGAGATAACTCGTGATCAACTATCGCAACTTTTGTTTGTCTACATTGGAATGTCATCTGATACAATGGAACTATTCGTGATGTTTGAAGAGGAGCTTGTTTTGAAAAATAAACGGCTCTGCTACACAATCCTCGTGATATGGGCCCTGAGCCTAGTCCAGTTCTCATTTGTTCTGACAGTTACCAGGAATCCAGTGAAAACACGCGCTTTTAAAGTGACTCCAGATGACGGGGATCCATACACGCTGCCCACAACATCCGGGACAATTTATGAAAGCCCAGATCATATTCAGATAGATCCAACAAAAACTAGTGTCATCGTCTCTGCTCAATCATTTGAAACTGTGCATTCCGACATGTCAGACTCCGAGCAAAACAATAGCATCAGCGTGATCGGTTCCCGAGATATGGAACCATCTCTGGCTAAGCGGAGACAGGGAAAGGTCAAACAACATCGGTATTGTAACAAATTTGCTCAATTTTTTTTATCTGAAATCTGGAGTATATTGTTCACACTGTGCCTTCAAGATGTCCCATTCCTAGTTGTTCGATTGTATGCCTTGATTCATTATAATCTCTTCTCCTACAACATACTCTTCTTTACGGCTAAGAATATGATCGTCATCATGCTGATGTTGTACCGCATGTTTGTCATTGGTTTGGGCTATGTAGAGCAGAAACAGACCAAGCGATGGAAACGCGATGCTACTGATCTAGTGGATAGCTCTATTGCTAACACTACAACAGGAGGAACAGTTGTTGCTGATGGAACCACGTAAGCAATCTAATGGTTGTTCCTCTACATCGTGGTTCAAGTTGTTGTCTCTCAAGTTTAGACATGTGTACAATAACAAGTACACATATTGATGCAATGCATCAAAGAGAAGAGCCTGGTTCGACTTTATTATATGTTCAACAGCAAAACGGATATAACGTCAACACATGTGGAGCATACACTATTTAGTCAACATGGGTGGTTCTATTATATTTAGTCAATGAGGATAATAAGCCTATTCTATATCTACACTTTTTTCTATGTATATTTGTGAAATTGTGTGCTGGGTCGGGTTGGTATACAATAAAAAAACCTGTATATTAATTGTTTTAGACGAGCCATGTTCGTCAAGTTGATTATATGTACTGAAATTAGTAACATTTGTAAACGTAGAATAGATATTTGTGATCATTCATTTCCATTTAAAGAATTTTCATTGTGACGATTGTATTATAATTATTATCCATCTATTGATAATAAAAGTTAGAACCAGATGGTTGACAATGGAGGAGCTAAGTGTATGCGTCTAGTAACCAATTGTATTGAATTTATTATCATCTTGATATAAAAAAACATGTTTAAAAAATAGCACAATTTTATTTTTTAAAAGATTTAACTCAATCATCTTTCACAGAAATTATCATTGTACTATTATAACTTTGTTGATACGACCAGAGGTAACCACGCTGCTTATAATGGTATGTGTAATGATTAGCAAATACTTTTATCAAATTAAATGTGGAATAGCTGATAAAAAGTTAATTCAAATTTAATTTGAAAAAAGATTTAAATCAATGATTTGAGAACAATTTTTTTGGATTTAAATCACGTTGATTTAAATCAGCTAACCCGGTATAGCACAGCTAAATCAGACACATTTTCATTAAACAAATATCTAAATTTAGAAAAAAATAGTTCAAATGTTGAGCTGGGAAGTGAACTACCTGCCATGAAGAAATTGTCAATTAAAGGTGTATTGGTTACCCACCGATTTTTGTCAATCAAACAACATTTACCATTTGCTATTTATCACAGCAGATAATATATTTCTGGCTCACAGTTTGAAATATATTTCCGAAATATGTGTATGTTTCCATCGCAAAATTCAGCTCAATTTATATTGCTCAATTTATATTGGAAATACTTACAGCTTCACTGTAATTCCAGGAACTGAATTATTACAGTAAGTAGAGATTCTGAGTGTTAATAGTCTCCATCCAAACAATCGACTCGACGAACGCCGCTCAGCAAACATTTAGAACCTAGCTACTCCCTTATATAAGGGCAAATTGGACCCCCTCCCCCCTCCCAGGTTACGTGGTACAGGATTGGAGTAAACTTTTAAAAGAAATAATGAAGATGGCTGTTTTCTCGGAGAGAAACAACTTAGAGTAACTGTATTTGCAAAATATATACCACGGTGTCTTTTATAGGCTTCCAAAAGAAAAATTTACATTTGGTGAGTTAAAGGATAACTTAAATGTATAAATCAAGACCTTTCATAACTTATAAAACAATTATACATTTTGATAAATTTGAAAATAATGTTTCTTGATTAAATTTTATGATAATATGTTGTAACCATTCGAGGTACCAGTTTTACATGATGCTATATTGCATACATATTAAGTCAACTCTTACCAGCCATTATGACGCGTATAATGATGTAGAATTGGATGAGTGATAACAAGGGATATTAAACTGAAGACTATTTTGTCTTTAGGGAGCAACATCTGCCAGTCAACCTAATTTCAAAAGGTTCATATACTATAAATAATAAATGGATCAATGACCATAATGTTCACCTGGATGCTGAACTGCAAATGTATCTTCATTAAAAATAAATTGTTAAAAATAACCAAGAAACAAAAACTCAATCACAATGACCAAACAAATATTTACGAGACTCCGAGCTTATGTTCATATTGTTAGTTTGAAATTGACATAACCTAAAATTTGCTTTAATCCATGACCAAATGGTGAAAAATGGAGTTTAGTAATTTAATTCGCAAACAACCCTAATAATCTTTCTCTCTTAAAATAATTTCTAATAAGAGGAAATACACTAAAATTCAGCATGCGGATGGTGTCTTAAAAGTGAATTGACAGTGTACAATGATTACTGCGTCTACCAAATATTTGCAATCTATACATAAATATAAGCAGCTGAAATTTTATTGTGGCATATGTAATTGCCTAAGTTGCTGAGTAAGAAACATAACTCATTGCATTGCTTCCAATCCAATTATGTTCAAATTGTTGAAAAGTACACTTTACTTTGTTTTGGACACATCTTAAGTTATTATCGACCTGTACAGTAAGACTTTTTTTTTAATTTATCAGGGCCATGACTGACTTCAATCAACAGATTTTTAATGTCTTCGCTCGGACTGTACATGGAAAAAGATTAACTACATTGCATTATTATGGTGAGTATCACGAAATACCCATGCACCATATTCTGTATTTCGTATAGCAACAATGTGTAACAAAACTCATTGTAAAGTTATCTAGGAAAACCAATTTTCATTGTTTTCAGAGAAAACAATTTACCTTAATTAGGATACCTTTGAGGTTGACCTATTGTCCCAAACTGTAAAGGGTTCTTAAGACACAACAGGAGACAACCTCTGACTCAAGTAAGTTGACAACACATTCTGTAAAAGATTCTATTATAGGGTGGATCCAATATAGAGGAGGACTTTGGAGGGGGACCGTTCCAAAGCTGTGAAAATGAGATGTTCTGAGAAGTCTAGCATTCTGTTTCTTACATTCGAGGGATAATATACTTGGAAATATAGGACGTTTTTACCCTAATATAGGAATAGTAAAAAGAAATCCGCGAAATATATTATGCTTACTTGTGTGAAGACTATTGCTACCATATTATCGTGAGGTCATACAGAGTAATCATATTTCCATACACATTAGCTTATGCTACCCGCAGCATGTTTGGACCCCAAATCTGCTACAATATATGTAGACAGATTCCTATCCAGTCTTGCTCGATTTCTTGTCAATTTTATGAAATAAATTAGTTCAAGTCAATTATAAAAGCATAGGGGATTTTCGTAATCGAGATTTACACTTATGCAATTTTATAACATTTAAAATTTAGATAATTATAATTGGTAATATGATTAGGTTATAGTCAATATAGATTTTATTATTTATAATATGTATGGAGCCTATGTTGATTATTTTAGAAATTACGCTACGGTGTTACTATACAACATGCAGTATTATATCTGCGCAATCCAGACGAATAACAATTCATTGTGTGTGTGTTCAGAACACCGCATCGGCGGACATTCAGTGGTTGGTCTTTGTACATGCTTGACGTACCTTTTGCCGAAAATTTGATGTAGCCATCGTCTCACGTTGTAAATAGTTCTGTGCCGGCCCTATACACCGGTATGGCTGCGTGAATGATATGATACATGCACCATGAACGTCAGTAAGCATGGGCATATTCTCAGTTCCTGCAAGGCTGATCATCAGTAAATCAGCCATCATAACTTTTAGAGTACATTCTTTGCTAGCCTGGTTGTGGGTAAAATTTCGTCATTGTGAGTCTGACTATTTGAATGCAAGACCGCATTCATGAGCAAACCATGCCAATATGAAGTGTGATCATCTCTGTCCTGCCCATTAAGGGCATTCGCCTCATGTGTGTAGAACTTCTGCGTGCCCTGCCATACCCAATCACGAAAAATCATACAGTGTACACAGCCATGAAAAACATGCAGTAGATCCTAAGGTACCTTGATAAATACAGCCATGAAAAACCTACAGGAACTCCTATGGTACCTAGATCAACTCAAAATACTAGTAACCTGTGACGAAGGTGTGTACAGCATGGCACTACAAACACAGTTGATCTGGCCTGAGGGCTTTTAGAACAGTATTCTTTGCATGTGGGTCGTTCCATATGGCAACGGTAGCATTGGGATGTATTCAAAATATTTAAAGCGGAACGGTGCAGAAAAGATCCTCATAGAGTTCCATATTTAGAATGTTATTGAATCGGTTTTTAGTGGTAAACACTATGTGACGTCATTGAAAGGACTACAGTTACTAAAAGAAGCATATAGTAGGTGGCAATGGATGGAATCTTTCAAGCAAGCTGGAAAGATGCCTATGTACTATAGCAGATGACAGTCAATGTGGCAAACAAGTCTTCCACTTAAATTATGGGCCTAGTAAGGCTATTTCAGGGGAGCAATGAAGAATTACTTCGTGACTTTTGCCAATTTCTCCTCAATAATAGTAGACATGGTGAAGCATTTAAATATTGGAACACTTTCATGAAGCTCATGTTCCACCCAGAAAATCTCATACGAATTGACCATGAAGGCAATTGGACATTGTAACTCCAGGAAATCCAATCTTTACTACCAATCTTTGCTGCCTCTGCCTCCAAAATTGCCTTCCGTGGTCCTATTTATCGTTATCTTTAGAGGATATACAGTAACTTCAGGAGACAGCGCCATAATTCTGCCATGCTTTCATGGAGGGAAGATTTGTAGTGAACCATACCCAAGGGCGTGGCAAAGCAATGAGAGCAGATATGGTATTAAGCAAGAAATTAGGAAGTCCCAAAAATGTTCCTTAGACATCATCGGCAGTTCCAGAGAAAACATTATGTAGCACTGTGGGAGCTAATGTATCATGAAATGCTTGCAATCACAGTTGTATTGAGAGTTGAGTGGAATGAGTACAGCATCCTATGACTTGGAAGTAAGCAGGGCTTTCAACAAGGCAACAGTAGAATTTGAGCGTAGAAACATCCAATCCATTTTAGGAGTAATTTCAAGGAATGAGAACCTCTTTTCGAACAGGGAATCATATGCTTCACAGCATCCGGACAAAGGATGTAATGAGAGAATAGATAAGAAGACAATTACTGAACGTCAATGGTATCAGCCAGTCAGCCTATGAGGACTGAGAAAAGAAAGATTTATAGGACGGTTGCTTAGATTTTCCATCACAATTCATAGAACTAACCTAAAAGCATTCCTGCCCATACACAAAATTGCTGCAGCAAAGAAGGGCAATGTGGACCCTCCACAAAGACAAACAGATTCAGCGACTTCTGGAAATAGCCAGATCAAGGGTAATGACAATGGGTGGACGTCCGACGTACGATATGGCACAATGATCTTATTTTTTTGACAACAAATGTCTTATGACCAAGGCAACAAAACACAGTATCGGACAAAAGTTTGCGAAATACTGGCCGAAAGAGGATTCGTGTATGCTTCAAATAATGGGCAAGTCAGTACAGCATACATTGTGGATACAATGGCAAATGTTAGAAAAATCAGTATTGAAGAGCTTCACAGCATTGGCGTATTCTGTGATGCAGTGTAGAAATACATCCATAATTTATCCAAAGGACCCAAGAGAATTGATCCTGTGCTCGATTCATACATGGTGAAGTGTATAAAAGATTCCGAGCGATGACTAAGGGAAACAAGGTCGCCGATAGAACTTCGCACCATCAGTCGGCAGACACAGCAGCCAGTGGAGATGAAAAGGTTTTGGGCATCCCTTAAAAATAAAGAAATGCTAGAAATATTACTACACCAAGGAGCCATAACACAAGTGCATGACTGAACAAGCCTAGTGCTACTAGTGAGCCATATTAGCGGAGAGACCATCATCCATTGCTATACTGTCATTGCTTGTCGGTCATCAGAGGTATGTGAGCTGAATATTGATGTAGAGGAGACAAATGCTCGGACAGTCCCCATGCAATGCATGCTGTCATACATGGCATTGACAGGATAAGAGTGTTATCATCTGATACCAATATTTGTATGATATACTACTGGAATGGCTTGCATTCTTCTGGGCTTAAAAACCTGTGTCGGTAAATCTACCAGGTTCATTCCAATACATACTTTGGCAACGTGCATAGGAATAGATCTTTGTCAAGTACGGCCTGCAGTACAAATGTTAACTGGTTGTGGCTATATAGGTAAATTTAAGTAGGTGCCAAACATTCTGCCATGAAAGTCTATAATCATATTTGCCAAATCCCGGGCCGGTCCCGTCTGCGTTTTCATGAAAACTATGTCATCCAAGATGGCCGCCGAAGCATTAGGTTGTTACCCTAGATGCTGTTTCATGAGTTTAGAATCAATCGACTAAGCGGTTTCAGAGATTTTTAAAGACATTTCCAAAAATTGGCCAACTTCCAAGATGGTGGCCGGCCAATTTGCACCATCAATCTTCTTGGAAGAAACTTGGATCTCTGTGTCCTAAGGATGCTTCCTGCCAAATATAATTGTAATCGGCCCAGTGGTTCTTGAGAAATCGTGCAACCTTTTAATGCCTAAGCTGGCCGAAATACAGCCTATGCAGCGGTATAGAAAAATGACAATTTGCAGAACAAGAGAGAACTATTTTTTTTAAAGATTTACCACTGGCATCACTGGCTCTATAACCAAGTCAGTTATTCCAGTGGTAAAGCTTTAAAATAGTCTTATTTTGGTCTGCAATTATGTACATTTTCCATGAGAAAATTGAAATTTTCTTGAACAAATTTGAGTGTTAAACGGTTAAAGAAAAAATTGACGTTCGCCATGCCATAAGCTCACTTGGCCTTTCAGACCACGTGATCTAATAATTCAATGATCATAATATAATGGGTGGGTCCAATTTTGGCTATGACCCGCCCATCTCTAACTATGCTCCACCCACAACGGCTTTGTCCATGTTGTGATTAATCGATCCCTGCACTCTCTGATTCTCAATTTCCAGAAAGCTATACAGGTAACCTGTTGGATATTTGAAAACTAATTTGACTGGGTGTTGCTTCTGCCCATGGCAGCAACAGCGCCCACTCAAGTTGCCTTCAAAATATTCAACAAAATGAGTAGGCCCTATTAAATAGGAAAAACATACAATTCATACAACTTGACGGACTATCAAGCATTTATGACAGACTAAATCGTGTCATTCATGATGTAATTGATTATAACGTCAGCCTACCTGTGATGTTTTTTTATTATGGTGTCGTGTATTGACTGAGAAACTGGATTTATCAATTGCATCATTAACACGTAGCGTCTCATCGGACAACAATGTTCACCCCACATGACTTGATCTCTGCTATTGAACAGAGTTCTGTATCCCGTCTGAGCTGATCAACAAACGTATATTTCTGACTTCCTCGCGAGACCGTCCCATTCGACAAGTTCCATAAAATGAGGTCAGCCTTAATTGCGTTCAAAAGGCAACACTTTCCAAAACTGCTCTGCGCGTGCAAAATCGGATTTTTTCAGTTTGCATATCATACGAGGTAATTAATCCAAAAACTGCAGATTGTCATAGTTTACAGATTTAGCAAAACATTTTAAAAGGTTTTCTCTCTTGAACCCAAGGCGGGTAGCCTATACATAGCCTCCCTTCCAAGTGCTTAGGAGGAGATAAGATATGTGTTGATAATGTCTGGTAAATCTCTCATAAAATCTTAGATTTTCTCCCAGAAAATTGACCAATCAAAATTCTGAATGGAAGTTATAGAGCCAGCCTATCACCATAGGATCCCTTCAGCCAAATTTTCATAAAATCCGCCAATCAATCTAGGAGGAGATACAGACGGACAGAATGTCGCCCTACCATAATCTTACTTGACCATTCTGAAAAGTTGAGCTAATAATAATGTCAACGGCATAATAGTGATGAGGACGAGGACAATCAGGATCGATGACATTTTGATTGTGATCATATAATAATGGTGATATTAGCGATGCTGAGTAGTTATGTGGGGGGGGGGGGGGTGTACGCCATTGCTCTAGAACATTTTAGACAATGGCGTGCAGGGGCACACATTTTCTGGGGGGGTGGTGGGGGAGCTATACGCCATTGTTCTAGAACATTTTAGACAATGGTGTACAGGTTGTAGATATCGGATCGTCTTATGGGAAGTCATGACCCCGTTAGACATCTTATATTTGCAAGTAAGACCTCAGTGAAATTCATATTTGAAAATACCAGGTGAGCTAATGAACCGAGTGAACAATATAGTAGCAGTTAGATACGTAGTAGGAAGATGCACTGGTTGACTTTGACCAGTGCTAGTGGTACAGTTTCGCGGAAATAGGATAGAAACTGGATCGAAACTGTAGCAGTATATTCATCACAATAAGTTAGAAGTTAGAATAGATTGAAATTAAACCAACGGTTCTGGGTTGGTGATATCTGTCAATAGTTGAAGATAAAAGTTGTTGCTGTGGGATCGGCATACACTTTTATAATATTCAGCAGTCATTTAGGCCGTTAGTTTAATAAATAATAGAGTGATAAGGATAGATGCGAATCGATGGGAATCGAGAGGAATTATAGGAAACAGACTGACATGTAGTTGCTGACGGTCGGCATTCCGACTCCCTTAAGCAAGTACAACAACACCAGCTGGCAATGAGATCATACAGCTCATGTGCTTATTAACGTTCGTTTCCTACAGGCTTATCCATGATAGGCAAGGGACAGGACAGAGGCATTGTAGCGTCCTGTAGGAATTAATAACACAATCGAAATTTGTATATCAACTATATGTCAATCAAAGAAAGGCATGCTACAACAACACATTCCGTAATATTGTTAGTTAGCTGACAGATCGCATCAAATCAGAACCAGCTAGAACCGCTTTATTAGAGTTAGGGTGTAGATATATCGTGTTTAGTAATGAATCCCTAGAAGAGAAGCCCAGAGTTTGATTGGCCGAGATGACGTCATAATCGATGAGCATCTAGTCAAACTCTGTGGCAGAGAAACAAAAGAAACAAGGTTTCAAAGTAAAGTCGAGGGATAGGCGAGCAGGGATTGGTCAGGATGATCAACAAGAATATGTACAAACTTCTAGGAAGAGATAAGCAGGGGTTGATTGGAGGCAAGATGGATGCGGGCCAATCAAACAGTGGTTATATCTACCAGAAGGATAAAAGGAACAGAAACTATATATTACGATATATATAGATCTATATATCGTAATATGTATAGAAGTTAGGAAAATATGAAGAGTATTTAATAGGCACTTGGTCTATGGAAAAGTTAATCTTCACCATCTGTGATTCCAAAGCAGACGTTGCTTTGTCAGTAGTGAGTCCGAATAAATCGAGTCGTTGTTACTTTAGGCTAGCTAGATATCATATCGACCACAGTGTCGAGAGTAATCAGTAGCCGTAATTTAGTCAAAGTCAGAATTGAATAGTTTAAGTTAGGACCGTATTATGTTAAGCAGTATTGTTAATATAAAGTATACTCCATTTTCTGTGACAGTAAAAGTCACCATTGATACTTAAAAGTTATTGTACAGTTAGCTATAGAAATAAAATTATCCCCTTGTAAAATACAAGGCACTAGTTCGGTTGTCTTTAGAAGGATCCTAAACAGTACGGAGAAACACCGTGCCTTACTCAGAATCTTCAGGAAGTCAGATCAGGCCCAGTTACTCAAAATATCTTCATCCCATCTTTGAAGAGGCGAGCGGTAACTATACGACTGCAGCGGCGAGAAGATTGATTGTCGCAGCAATCATCAACATCATAAGTCTTCTCTAAGTTGTAGTCGCGAGCGTATAAATAATTTAGTAGGAAGTGATATCGAAAATCTTCAAGGTGCACACATTTTCTGTGTGTAACAATGGTGTACAGCGGTACACTTAATTTTATCGAATGATATAGGTCTGTTTAGACAATGGTGTACAGAGGCACAGTAAATTGAATGAATGGTGATGTTTGTTTATGACAATGGCGTACAGAGGCACACTTTAATCTGACAAATGGCGTGTCATTTAGGGTTTTGGGGTGTGTAGGTTCGTGTGCGTTCGTGGTCTACGTACGTCCATTCGTCGTAATAATTTACTAATTAAAACTTTTATTTAAATTGAGAAATTTTAACCCTTAAAAGTTTGGTATTTTACGTTTTACCCGCCCCCCCCCCCCACCCCTGTGTTAGCTACCATGGTATCGTGGGTAAAATGTTTGAGTTACTAAAGATGTAGCTAGTCCTTTAAGAAAATGGGTCAAATAAGTGGTCGCGGGTAGAGGTCGTGCGAGGGAGGAGGAGGAATGAGGTATGCTAGCATGGTCGATACTGTGCCTGGCGCATATTTTTTCTCTATGTGTGAGCGTATTTAAATAGAACGCGCTTTTATTCACCTGTTTTAATTGTCAGTTCTCATAAGTTTAATATTCGTTCTTTTAACTTTATTAATATTTACGTTTTGAGTGTAGATTTTAAAAGAATAATTTAAAAAATATTTTATTAATGAGAAGTAAATAAGTGTGTGACGCGTTAAAGATATTATGTGTTATTTCCTTACAAAATAGCTGCTAATTTAAGCGATGGAGTTATTGAAGGTGAAAATGTGGTTAATGTGATTTTGCAGCAGATGCAAGCCTCTGATGTCACTGGATTAAACGTAGATCTAGCTGCGTCAACTGATGAACATGATGATAACCTTACATTTTTGGATACTATGTTTTATCATCCCAATGTTACAATTCCTCAACGGTGTGCATCTGATGAGCATAATGACATTGCATTACGTAACGTAAATTATAGCGATGACAACTCTGTACTCGTTCCTGATTACCGAGAAGTTATTCCTGAACTGAATATTCCACAGATGAATACTGACGCACCGGTATTCAATTATCCGTATAATTTTTATGATTATGGTGTAGATGTCGTCTGTGGGATCCGTTGATAGAGCAGGACATGTGTGTAACTTAAAATTTTACCGATGATAATGCTGTAGATCTGCCTACTCTTGACATCGAAGACTTAATTCCTGAACTATTTATTCCCGATATCAATTGTCCTCAGAATGTTATTGATTATGACGTAATCGTACCTATGCAGCCTCATCATCATCATCGTCATCATAATTTTTCAATTATCCTCATAATGTTTATGATTATGACATAATTGAGCCTATGCATTCTGCTTCAACCGATGTTCATGATGGACATACATGCAACATAAATTTATTTGATGTGGCGCCAGTTCCTGATGGCATTGTATCTTCTCCTAATGGCCTATCTCTGGATTTAGCTCACCTTCCTAATGATTCCGCTTATTGCTGTGATGTAATCGTTCCTACTCAACGAACTCTTATTGATGCGCATGCAAAACATTCAATTTCGGTAGATGAATTTAATCTCACCACTGATGAAATCACTCATTGTATATCGGAGAGTATTTGATTATAATGACTATATAACTGTGGAGACTGTGCGCAAATACCGCAGTAAATAGTAACATCGAAGGTACTGAATATAAGGTATCTTGCCCTGTAGGTGGGGCTTAGAATACACCTTCCGTATCCTCTGCGTGTCATAAGAGGCGACTAAAGGAGGTAAGGGTGAGGTAACCCTGACAGAAACCTCGAGTGCTGAAGACGGAGGTTCCAGGCCGCACGGCGCACTCTAATAAACCATGGATCCACGCACTTAACGCTTATGATCATGTCGATAGTCACTTACAGGACTGGCGGTATGATCAGCGAACGAAAAGAAGAAGAAGAAGGTATCTTTTAACAGATATCCTATAGCTGATACACCACTTACTCATTCTGAGTTCGTGTCTGGTGCCTTTCAATCTTTACTTGATTTGTATAGCGAATATAGTAATGTACATCCGAATGACCACGTGGGAATCGAGTTGATTCACCCTTCTTTGGAAATGCCAATAGCCATGGATTTTAGGCAATGGAATGCAATTACACCTGTTGTAATTTTAGAATCCGTGGAAAAAGTCATTCAGTCAAACACTGATTGTAGGTTATCAGACAGTCTTGAATTTCATGTTTTTCTCGTAGAAGGCTACAACTCAGGTGGGCGAAATGATACACTCCTAGGTCCGACCGATGCTAGACATTTAAATGTATTAAATTTACATTCATCTGATTTAGATGCGTACATCCGTATTAAAAATGTATTATACCCGTTTGCGCTGATTATCCATTCTGTTTCGTGACAGGAATATTTTTAAGAATACAATTTGTTGAGAAAATTATCAAACTAATCTCTACATATGAATGGCATAATTTGATATGTAATAAAACATATTTGACGTATATATATCGTGAGTATCATACAGCTTGCTGTATTCCTGAACATGAACTTAATAGTACTGATTGCTATAAATTTCAGGAACATTTTCGCAATCAATTTTCTATTCAAGTCTACTCAGAGTCAACACATGACTGCCTATTCGGTAGTGCTTTCCCGAGTTTACCATGCATCAATCTTATGCATTCCGAATGGGATAATCATATATCCTTGATCACGTCAATCGCTGCATTTCTTATGGTATGTAATCACTGTATGCAGTGTGGCACATGGTACGCTAATAATCACACATACGCAGCATGGTGTGGTAGTTGTCTGACCCCTAATTCTGATAAAGGATCTTGTACTTCTACAGATGCTTCGCATAAGATAATGTGTAATGATTGTCATCACAAGTTTTATAACCGTCAATGTATGGCAAACCACCTCTCTAATGCGACCTGTGAAATAATGAAGGCGTGTCCCCACTGATTCATTCGCACTCATAAAGATGATGATGAACACATTTGCGGTATGACAAAATGTCACACATGTAAAGAGAAGTTTGTCATTACTGAAAATCATATGTGTTGTCATAAAGTAATTGAAGAACCTATTTTGTCATTATCCCATGCATGCTCTATGCATAAGGATGTTAACATTTGTAGTTACGAAGATTTCCAAAAATACATTATTTACGATACAGAAACATGTTTATCGCCTATCGACGGTAGCAATACTAATATTCTTGCAGAGCATGAAGTTAATCTCGTGGTAGCCAATGTATGTTGTGGTGCGTGCTTCGAGCAACCGCTCGAAGACGATTGCTCTACATGTCATCGAGGCATGAATTATGGATATGTTCGCTTTCATGGGTTAGATGCAGTGGATTAGTTCGTTAGCTGGTTGACACGTGTTAAGACTATGCATGCCAGTAAAAAAATCAAGAGAAAATATGTTTTCTCTGACTACTTGGTGATCATGCACAACGCTCACGCCTATGATTCTCTTTTACTCCTTCAATGCATTTGCAAAACCACTAACCTACATGTTAAACCTACAAATATCATCATGCGTGGCTGTACAGTTCTCTCATTTGACATAGGCAATATGTGTGTTATCAATTCCATTAACTTTTTTCCTCTTTCATTATGTAAGGTCGTCGATGCTTTTAATCTTCCTGTTCATAAAGAGACATTTCCACATCAGCTCAACATGCCTCAGTCCACATTCTGTCCACAAAATAGGAATGTGAATGAATTGATTGAATTTGATCCTTGGTACAATGAACAGATATCGAGACACAAGCACTATGATGTTGATAAAAATCTCATAAAATATTGTAATGATGACGTAGCTGTCTTACGTTTAGCCATGTCTAGATTTAAGACTTTATTTTCTGAATCGACGAATAGACCAAATCCATTTGTGACAGGGATAACGCTAGTGGGGGCGTGTAATGCTGCCTATCGCACTTTATGGCTTTGACCTGACAGTATACAGAATTTACCTGATTTCTCACTAAGAGCAAAATGCGCTTATAGTGTGCTGGGCATAGAATGGATGGAATGGGCCAGTCGATGCGAAGGTCACCAAATCATGCATGTGCTAAATGGGGGTGAACAGAAAATATGCGCTCATTATGTAGATGGAATTGATCGGATGTAAATTTCATGGGCATGTGTCTGATTGTCACGGTAATAAGCGTGCTATAACATATACACCATATGGTGTTCAGACATATTGTAAATATGGGATTTGTGGATTAGCTACCCGCAAAGCCCATGGCTACCTTTTGGTACCCGGGTAAATATTTGCAGAAGACCTTTTGACACTGTGCAGGTCAAGTATGTTTTGCGTCACATCCTCAGTCATGAATATTCATAATGTCATCATCATGGTACATCACTGGATATGGGGCCAGCTATTTCGGTCGCTATATACAGTGAGTATTTGTAAATACGTCATCAGCAATGTGGCCAATTATTTAGGTTGCTATTGGCAGTAAGCAAATAGATGTATTCTTAGTAGGTCGCTATGACATGAGATGAGTGATGTAGCTTTTATGTAGTGATTTATTTATATCCATATCGGGATATCCGATTACACCACTGTTATTATTATTATTATTATCCATGTTGCTTACTGAAGGTATAAATTATATATTTTATGAGAATATTTAGAGGGTTTCTAAATGGATGATTATGATCCCTGGTGATGGACAAATTGGTTTAACCATATTTTATTTACGGTTGGATAATATTGGTTGCTGCAATCAATCTAGTTTTGTCATTTTCATAATCAGGATTTAGATCAGATAAATTAGATAATATTCAACCCACGCAAAGTCCTAGTCATAGTCATAATCGTGCATAGGAATCGAGCTGAATCTTTAACCCTTGGCAGGTTAGAAACTGGTTCTGTCACTTTAATTCAAGTTATAGATACTGCGACAGTAAGACGCTGTTGGATTAAGTTCAAGATATATCTTAAGATGATTTCTGGATACTTAATACAACAAGGTCTTACAAGATGGTTAATTATGAAGGGTATTTATGTGATTTAAAGAAGCAAGTCAGATAGCAGAAATGGTGTTCACAGATCCAGTTATATGTTTCAGTACCATGTGGAAATCCCGTGATGTATGCATACTTCTAGTATTTACCCAGGATGTACATAACAGGTTAGAGATCACCTAGGCATACATCATGATATCTCATAACCACTAGCTGCCGAATCTGAATATAGATTTCTTGTAGTAAAGTAATCCTGTGAAGTTAATACTTGAATGGTTAATGCTCTTATCACAACAGAACAATGAGTAAGAGGAATGAAAGTATTGCATATTCAGCAGTTAGAATCTTTGTTAGAAATTCGTTCGAAATAGTTTAGTCAAAAGTTACAAGTTTGAAAAGTAGTGTTTAAAGTACATAGCCTGCAATATGATTTACTTTTGTTACACTTTAATAAAGTCTAGAGTATATTATTTAACCTTGCAAGAAGTGTTAGTGCTCTTTAATAGAAGACTAATGGAGAGAGGAAGACCACCTTTCCAAAACTCATCCAACAAGAACCGATTCCAATAATCTTGAGTAAAAAGAAGAATGCACATTTTTCAATATGAAGAAGCATATTCTGCTCGTCAATACCACATTTCTTTATTTGAATTACCGGGATATATGGTGAGAATTATGTGGGAATGCGACATTAAGAAACATGTCACTGATTCCTCTGCACTAAATGAGTAGGAATTAAAATGATACCACCTCCCTCAACCGGCCAGCGTTCGGCGATCCGTGGCCCCCACTGCCCTCTCAATCCCTGGGGCATATGTTGTTGAGACATGTGGTTGGTGTACGCCTCTAGATGGAGGCCCCCAGGGTTCTTGAGACAGGTGGTTTGTGTATGCCTCTAGATTCTAAGAGGGTCCAGGGATTGAGAGGGTGGTGGAGGCCACACAGGTCCCGAACCTCTGCAAGTTGAGGGAGGTAGTATCATTTTAATTCCGACACTACTACTCCCACATATAATAGGGTCTGAACGCCCATTTATACACCACTGACCGCCTTGTGATCAACCACACCAGAAGGGCCGGCCTCTCTCGCTATTCTGTGTGGGCTCAGACAAACACGTAGTCTATGCCAGAGTCGCATTGGCATGATGGGACCACCCATAGTGTCTTCCATTTACCTTGACAATGCACACCTGGTAGGATGCTAAAGTGATTGGCATTTGCACCACGGCAGACTCTGGCATGTTCACATGTTACGCAAAGAATCTGGTGCTGAGCAGGGGTCTCAAGCAGACAACAACGTCCTACCCTCTCCACCCCATGGAAGTGGCAGACAGATTCGATCTCTTCACATGGGTGAAAGTGGTCGTAAATATTTCTCTGCAAGGGGTCCAATATGATGGCAGTCTCAGCGCCCTGTGTCACTGCCGTAGACGCCAGCATGAGCAGTATGATGAGAATCATGGCTATATATGAAGAGTTAAGCTGAACAGAGTAAACCCCTCGAGAAATATATGTGCCAGATAGAGCCCTGTTCCATCCAGCTCGATAGTGATTTTCATCCCCTCAGGGGCAGGGGCTAGCTGCTTCACTCTGCCGCCGGCTAAGAAACGTAGGGCTAGGACTATATGAGACATTTGCGGGCTAGTGAGTCCGACTCACTGAAACAGTTTAACAGCACCCTTGGCTTTGGAGATATGTGACACACCATCTACCCATAGGATGCGCTCCTGGAGGGTCTTCTGGTCCATCGAATGGACGACGCAGCAGGAGCTTTACACCTGTAACCCCGATCCGATGACCCACCCTCGTCAGGGAGACACATTCACCTATGTAGGTGAGGAAGGATGATCCCCGATTATAGAGCTTTCGAACTGTCCCATCCCTTTTCACAACAGTGGAGAGGGGAGTAACCTCTATGTTAATGACTGTGGGAGGCGTATATAGTGGCAACCATGTTTGCCAGTCACCACCAGGTCAAGCGCAGTACCACACTTCATTCTTCTCAAATATGAACTGCAGGTTTTTTGCCAGGGTCAATAGCAGACCATCATGGGTCATTGGCGGGGCACAGCTCGAATAGGGTTTGACCAGATGAAAGCTGAGGTCATTATTTAGGGTGTTGATGTCTGCCACCTCTGTATCCGAGAGCTCAGTCAACGGCTCGAGGAAGTACTTCTTCTTCGGGAAATGATACCGAATCACGATCTTGTGGCCATCTATGTTGTGACCCAGGTGCTCCTTTGACACATCCTTGAGGTCTGTGAGTAGCTCCATCCCATCACCACCAATGGGGTGGAGGGAGAATGCCTTTGAGTTTGCTTCATACTGTAGGGTGAATGACTTGCCATCGCTCTCTTCTACCTTGGCAGCATCAACTGCGTACACATCTGCCAGGTCAGCAAGACCAGTCGAGTGAGCAAATATGGATTCCATAGCATGCTATACGAGGGGCTTAAACAGGAGATATAACCATGCCGATTGTCCGACTGCTGCTCTCCAGTGGTGAGAACGTAATCTCACCCTCTCTAGAGGGGAGATGCGTGGTACAGTACCGTATAGAATGGGTCCTCTTCGAGGTACCCAGCGGGGCACAACATACATACACTGATGCGCTACATCAACCTCCGGGCAGTGCACACAGCAGCTCACTGGTAGAGGTCAGCTGGGACGTGATAGAGTATCTCCCAGCTGCTAACAGCAACATATGGAAAGCTATCAGTCCTAGCCGGTTCACACCTGTAAATCACCTGTTTGACAGCCCCTCCAATAATATATATGCCAGCTCGGATGGGATATCGGATGCCCATTTAGAGTTTACACTCTTATTACTCATTGACTTGACGACAACATGATATCACACCAGAAGTATCTGACCTTTGCCGAGATGGTGAACCCGATAGAGGGTTGCCCAAAGGCCTTAAACGAACAGATGCTCGCACAGCAACATATCTGCCTACAAGAAGGAGAGCGACTACAGTGGGGGAGCTGGTATCAACAGGCTGCCAGCAATGCAAGAAGGCGAAGGAACAGTGAAGGTTCCCGATACTGGCAGGCCCTCCTGGAGGAGAGTAAGCGGGACGCAGGAGTTTTGACAGACGACGATGAGCCAGATGTCTTCACATACGACGATGAGCCAGATGTCTATGATGATGAGCCAGGTGTCTTCGCAGACGAGGATGGGCCAGATGTCATACAGTGGGAAGATGAGATGGCGCAGAAGTATAAGACCAAGAAAGTCATCCAGCGGCGGACCTACTATCTTGGTCATAAGGTGACGTTCCAGGTGTCACGTCTCAGAAAGTTACTGGCACCCGACATAGTGCTGGATGCCCACTGTCTAAGAGACGTCTGTCTCGACACCAGCAAGCTGGTACGGTTCGCCAGGCTCTCCAAAATGAACCCTTCTATGACTCGTGAGCAGATTCTGCAGGTGATGCAGGGTTAATCTTCTCTCTATGGCAAAATCAGAGTGGCGGAAGCAACCAGAACTATACCCCTACCTGACAGTTGATGAGGGCGGTACCATCCATGGCTGGCGACTCCAGCAGATAGATATCATCAGGCAGAATCTCGTCCATGGGGCAGAAAAGTACAGCAGAATGCGCAGGCGATATAAGACAGCCTACAACATCCTCGCGCATACAACCACTGCTGCGGGTGTGATTGGAGCCAGTGCTGGTGTGGCAGCTGTGGCCACTCTCGCTACAGGGGTGGGTGACATCGTCGCCATCCCACTGGGTGGCGTGACACTAGCCGCCACTGTCTTGGCCATGGGCTTGGGGTAGGGCAGTGGCAGATCACAAGGAGGCTAGAGAAGCATGCTAAGTACGTGACACTGGCACAGAGTATGCTACGGACTATCGACGAGTCTGTCAGCAAAGCTCTCGAGGATGGTTAGGTCACCGATGAAGAGTACCACCATATATTGAAGGCCCAAGCCCTGTACCACACGGAGAAACCTAAAGTGTGACAGCAATACCTCAAAGGCACCAGCGGGCGGGTTGATATGGAGGAGCTAAAAAACGAGATGTTACGGCGAGGTCGCCTCGCTGGTCTCTGGAGTCAAGATGACTACAAATAGTGTGCTGCCTGTACGGTAGCTTTAAGAACACTAGTATATATGCCCTTCTCACTGAACCTCACGACAGTCATCCGGAGCCAACTGCCCCTCCTGGGTACACCCTTGACTGGCCTGAGAGGTCTACTGGATGATATACCAGAGCTAACACCGTTCTCCATCACAGTGGATGGACGGTTCTGAACCAGCTTCTCCGTCAACCCACGACTGCTGACCAACCCATCACCATCAAGGATGCGAAGCAATCTCATACTTGGATTGCTGCTCCAAGCCTCTCATACTGGAATCAGCAGCTAAACTTTGCCGTGTGGTGGCAGGATGTGGAGTAAGTTCCACACTGCTTCACTCCTATTCTGGTACTCCTGAAGCTGTGATCATCGCCAACTGGCTCAGATTCCACGTGTACTTCACAGTGCAACGAATCCTCCATGAGCTGGGTGCAAGCCTCCCTGATACAAATGACTTCGACCCACAGCCCAACAGTCATAGCGTCGCAGCCGCCAGCAGACTACATAGAGAGTTCAGTGCTCACCCAGACTATGGCTGGCATGGTGGTGACAACATCGGTCTAGGGGTTATGTACGGTGACCCGAGACCTGACTACTCAGGATTTCCCTATCGAACACCCCGACGTGTAGGCCATCAGAAGACAGCGACATTCTCATTCGATCCAGACCCCGACCCTGGAGCGCTGGAGCAAAATATGCACATCACTGGCTTGCGGCAGGACTATCCAGATGTGTGGAAGTACTTTGTCCCACACTCCACCGCAGGCCTCAAACCAGCAGGGAACGTTCGGATCAACCAGTTCCTGGAAGCACTGTGCTACTGCCTCCTTACAGCACAGACCAAGCTGCGGCATTCCATAGATGGTGTGAGCGGAGCAGAGGTCCAGGCCATGTTCATCAGTCTCGTTGAGGATATGATCATCGTGGCAGACCTCAGTAGTCTTATTGCTAAGTTCCAGCAGGGTTTGCAGAAGGCCCGTCGCAAACTTGACTTTGCTATTTCACCACACCTACGGTTGATTCCGAGCAACATGATCGTGAACATCGAGGTCCTCCAAGTCAGGGGCTATAACGAGATGATAGTCATGGGGAGTTTCCCCCGGTGTCCACTTCGGCTTCAACATTGACATCAACGCACCTACGCGTAGTACAGGTCATACAGTTGTCCCGACCCTAACACTGCAGCCAGTCGACATGGCAGCTCTAGGCAGTCCGACCCCGACACTGCAGCCAGTCGACATGACAACCGCTTCCCATGGCAGCTCTATGAGTGTTGTCAGGCCTAGCTATCGTGTAGCTCGGGATCAGCCTACTCCGCCACTAGCAAATCAGCTATAAGACTATCCTGACTCTCTACAGTAGCAGTCGGGACCACGGTGAGACACTGAACCATCTGTGCATGCCCTACAGCCCCTATACACGTTGCCAACATGCACATCCAAGGGCTGGAGGGTTCTGCAGTACATCCTTTTTCCAGCTTGTAGTATCGCAGAGCCTTGTTCCGCTCTGAGTCTGGTGAGGCCATGGCGGTCTGCAACTGCTGGAACACATCTGACAGATACTCCCAATCCTTGTAGAAACCTTTAGCTCGCAGGAGCTGCTCGACAATACTCCCGCCCATGATAAGGCATTCGAGGAAGCAGATCTGTCCCTTACCAAATCCTAGATAGAGCTTCATAGCTGTCAGCTCCTCTGTCAGCTCAGCACCGGAGAGCTGAGCGAGCTCATCTGGTGTTTTCTTCTTGTAGGCCTTCCATGAGTTTGACATTTCACCTGCCCATTCTTGTATATATTGATCTTTTATTCTCTGATTTATATTTTTCAATGTGTTGTTTATATTTTGCGTGTTTTGCTGTGTCCATACGTAGCTGTATCCAGCTTCATCCAGGATGTCCTTAATTTGGGTTAACCACCTGCACTCTGTCCCGTTCTGCAGATGGTCTGCATACATATACTTATAAATCTTCGCTGATAGTTTTGTTTGTTTTCCGCAGGTGATTTCTAGCCAGAAATTTATCACACGGTGTTTAGCTTGTATCAAAAGGGGCACTTCACCAGTTTCTCCAAGCAGCATATATTTTGGTGTACTTTACTCTAAGTATCTGCCTAATAAAATTAGTTTTTACTTTTTCGAGCTGTTCACATTTATCTATCCCGATAGATTCGCGGCCGTAGAGCAGAATTGGGTCTATTAGTTGGTGGAACAACTTTAACTGACAGTCGATTGGTGGATCAAGCCCACGCACATTTTTAAGTAGAGGGAATAGTGCTTTGCGATGGAGCGTGATGGTCGCAGTCAAGCGAAAAAGCGGGCATACCAGCGCATGCAAAGGAGGCGGGGTAGGGAATGGCGAATCGCTAGTGATAGACAGAGAGATCGAGGCGCCTGTACAGAAAGATCGAAATCCAATTTTAAAACTTTTTATTAATACTGATAATAATACACATAGCATTACAAAGACACGATTTTACGAAATAAAAACAAATAATTCACAACATATTGTCAATGGGTATTATCACTGGATACGCAAAATTTTTTAAAAACTATCTGTCTGTAAGTTCATGGTGGGTTAAGCGGCCATCAACTTACAGTCAAAATATTTTTGCAGGTGCCGTACTATAAGACCTGAAATATGATGCGAGCGATAACTAAGCATACGTAAAGTTAACATATGCGTGCGAGTTATGAATGATAAAGACTTCGATTAATGTAACTTTGCAACAATAATACTTGTAACCAATATACTATGTCTATCCCATATTCAGTTAATAAATCCTTGCTATAAATTTGAGACATGAGTATAATTCTTCCCGCATTAATTATACCATCACTTAAAGCATATAGCATGCTCCTCCTAATCAATATGCGCATCTTAGCTTTATCGTAGTTACACCGTATAGACACATTCGCTATCACATAGCGCGATACACATGCTACTTCCGTGTGTATCGTGTCCATTGTTTTTATGACTACCTGATCAAGGACACCACTTGTTTTTATTCGTCAGTAGTGTAACCATATGGAACTGAAGATAAATCACCCAGTTTCAAAATTCGTTTTTGAAGATGGGTCTGAAGATCTTACTACTATTGACTGAAAGAATGATAAATTGAGATGTGCGTGCGATCTTAGATGGGTAGCTTAGTAGTACGCTATTAATATCCGTAATTTCACCATCGTTTATAATTTGATCGATGGATTTTTTCATTGTATCAAAATTAACTTGTTTTGATTATTCAGTACCCAGCGTTAAGCCTTTAACCTTCGATACCCGTTTAACAATCGACGGATCATCACAACGCTTCATTTCAAAACAAGTTTCTGGGACCGAGTGTGCAAAAACTTGTTAACGTGTAGTTGGAGGGGATTTCACTCATCCAAGAACCTAGATACCCACTTCGATCTTGAATGGATGGCTGACCTTCATGGGTACTAAATACCACAGAATCTGTATCATGATATGCAACACGACGTCCGAGTAAGGACAAGACTTCATACAGTTTTACTTGCCCATAGGCTGTCACGAAAGATGCAAGAATACAGTTGGTATTTAATGGGGACTCGATGTACTCATCATTGACTGAATAGGAGGCCAATAGAAGACTATCGTTCATGAATGTAATGGAACCTACAGTTTTACTTTTATCATTCAGAAGGGAGAGAATACATTTACGTGATGATATCATGCTATTCTTAATATGATCACGAAAAGAAAATCGTCCCCACAAAATATTCAAACATGATTTAGCAAAATAGCACAAACCCAGGTTATTCGATATTTTTGACTGGTCGAGCTGTATTCCTTCATGTTTATAATAGTTAACCACATAATTTGCCTTCAATCTCACTACTGACACAATCAGAATATAGTTAGCTGTAAGTCTGGAGTAGTCCATGTTCTGCGTAAACTGCGCTGTTCTTCCGTATGTTCCCATGTGGAAGATTGTTAATTTTGTGTGCATTCGGCGCATAGTACAAACATAAGCCATGAATTTATTCTAGCAGGTAGCATGGGAAAGTATAAATCGTGAGGTGGAAGGACTTTGCATTTAGTAAGACCAAAGAAGTCATGCACTGTCTTATCACTCATCGCCTTTTAGTGCCATATATGATCCTTCTGGAAAGCGACATTGTTTCATCACTGACGGATACATGGAAACACAGTCTATATATTTGAGCTTGGTATGCTCATCCGCTTCCATAAGTAAACGAATTGTGGACGGTTGTCCACTGAATAGTGCTTCACGCAGGGATATTGGGTGGGCTAAGTCCAGTTCATCGATAAAATCATTTAGTAGTAGTGTCGGAGTTAAAATGATACCACCTCCCTCAACTGGCCACCGTTCGGCGATCCGTGGCCCCCACCGCCCTCTCAATCCCTGGGCATAGGCTGTTGAGACATGTGGTTGGTGCATGCCTCTAGATGGAGGCCCCCAGGGTTGTTCAGACATGTGGTTGGTGTATGCCTCTAGATGGAGGCCCCCAGGGATTGAGATGGTGGTGGGGGCCACCACGGATCGCCGAACGGCTGCCAGTTGAGGGAGGTAGTATCATTTTAATTCCGACACTACTGCTACCACACATAATAGGGTCTGAAGGTCTTGACGTGATGTCATGCTTCTCCGGTAATGGGTAAAGAGTAATCTTCCTCCTGGGGACTACGGTGGAGGCGGCCGTGCCTCCCACAGGGTCTTCAGAATGCTGAAGGCCAGCTGGTCTATACCCATATGGAGATTGTGGACTGTCATGAAACAAAAAAAAACTAACTAAAAAAACTATAAAACGCATGCGCCCCACCTCTTCGGGAGAACCCACGCATTATCGCCGGCCCTCTCTGGCCGGCCTCTCTCTCTCTATCTCTGCAGTGGTTTTAGGTGGTTCCCATTGCTCCTATTTTTGTCATTGTACTGTTTCGAACTTGGTGCCATCTAACCTTTTGAGAGATTTGAACCATGTTTTTTTTATTAGAATTCAGCACTGTTATCAACTGAGCCAACGGGGAACCGATAATTAGATTACAAATAATGATACTTATTTGTTTGTTGTGCAATAATAGCAAACAGATCAATTGGACTGATAACACACTGGTAACTACAAAATTACAGTCTATAATATATGTATACTTACTGACGGTAATTTGTAGGCTTATTCCCCCTGCCCTGTGAAACCGTGAATAATGCATCTGAGGTAGTCAATTGGTTTTATTATATGTTACACTATCGCAGGTTCAATTATCGCCATTAAACGGCCTATATTTTTTGTCATGAGTGGCTTGTATGCCTTTATATAACTTCATTTTTTCATGAAACAGTTGAGTTTATTCTCAGAATTATAATAACCTCCGGGCACGTTATTTACCATTGATGCCTTGCATCAATATGTGTACTTGTATACATGATATTTGCTACATAAATAAAAACAAGGACGTATATCTGTTCAAATGCACACATACACACGCACACACGCACACATATTACATACACGGTTTCTCATAAACGCTGTATATAATTCACGACGACGTTGTCGTGGCGTAGAATATATTTATAACTGAGATGAATCTATCAAAAGACTACTAAAAAGGCTAACAGAAGATTTTGGTTTCAGGCTCGCCAGGTCAAGAGGTCATATACAAATAATACTTAAGACATGAACCGACAATCTTGAGGCCAGCTACTTCCTCAAAATTCCCAGATCCGCATCCGGATATCTACAATATGACGTACAAGGGTTTATGACGCCATCTAGTTCAGTAACAGATCGGATTCATCAATATTATTTCTTCTGCCCTGTTAGCCAAACAGCTCGATCGATTCCTTTTTTTCTTGTTTTTTAATTTATTAAAAAATATTTTTTTTAGCTTGATCATTGCACCACGACAAATTGCACAATCTGACTAAAATTTCTAAATGGCAGTTAACAACCCGATAAATGGATTGCAACGGTCGCTAGATGCTTGTTAGCTGTTTACCCATATCTAGTGAAGACACCCGCCCACTCCACCGGCCAGCTGTACACCCTTAACTGATTCACTATACAGGCATCTCCTATATTTATTTATCCATCCATCCATCCACCTACCCACCCACCGACCTACCCACCAATCCATCCATTCATTCACCCATTCATATACCCACCCACCGACCCACCAGTCCATCCATCCATCCACCACACACCCACCCACCCACCCACCCACCCATCCATCCATCCATCCATCCATACATTCATTCACCCATTTCATCCATCAATTTCATCCATGTATCCAGCCCTCCATCCATCGATCCATATATATATATATATATATATATATATATATATATATATATATATATATATATATATATATATATATATATATATATATATATATATATATATATATATATATATAGAGAGAGAGAGAGAGAGAGAGAGAGAGAGAGAGAGCGGTAACGAACAGAGCTGTGAAACCAATAAGCTTTTTAGCACGGATATCAAAAGCCTGCACGGTACTCGATACTGGAGCAGTGCGTGAGGACGAGACTGCGCAATGGGACGATACCCAGTCGTCGGCATCGCTCAACCATGGCCGTGCCCCTTTCTATGAAAGAAAACCTGACTATTACGGCGGTACGCCCAGTGGCCCGGCGCACGCGCAGAGGAAGCAAATCGTGTCTTAAACATTCTTGCGATCATGCGTACTTGGGGTCTAGTCATCCATAGCGGCCGTAGAACGTCCCACGGAGTGTAGACAACTACAAACATTTATCTGTTCCGCTTGATAGTCCTAATCCTGGTGATAGACAGTAAATGTAAGTCTGCATATCTAAGGCCGTGTTCTCGCTAGAGCTAGAGACATAACCGCGGTAACGCCATACTGAGGCATAGCGTTATTCCCGATTGGCTCTCCAGCGAGAACACGGCCTTAATGATTATAATTCACACATTATGGGGGTGGGGACGGGGGCGCGGGGCAGTGTCACCGTGTTCATTAGTTCATTATTATTATCACAACAATATTGTTGTTGGGATGACTAGACTAATCCTGCTGTCTATAGTATTTAACAGACATGGTGGTGGCCCTGCTAATCGAACTCTGAACGCTCGTAATTCTAGATTTTGTTGGTGAATGTCCCGGAATAATAGCATAGTAATTGTGGTAGGCATTGTTCTAATAATTTTCTATTATTGTGTTTTTAATGTTTCGTTTGTACGATGTTTGGGTGATAAGGTGTGTGCGTGTGTCTTCGTCAGTGCAGTTCCAGAATTGTGCAGTTCCAGAGGCAGTGTTCAACGTATATAAATCGATCCCAACTGGTTCAACGCATGGATGGAGCTTAGGTAGTGCTGGACAGGGCATAGATAAAATGGGTTCGGCCGGGGGGGGGGGGGGGGGGGGGTGAGTAGGGTGGGGTGGGGTGCGGTGCTGAAACAAGGTCGCACCAAGCAAAGGAAATGCGTGCGCAAACGAATTAAGATGCATCATGTTTCCAAATAAAGTCAATGTGTCAGTTTTCATGAACATTTAGCATATTTATCTGTCGGATTTGTATATGCTTATATCTTATCAAGTGAAACTTCGAAAGCTTTCTATTGGAGTACGTCACCGACATATTTCTTTCTAGAAAAATTGGAAACATAGAATAATTCCACAGCTAATCGAAATTTTATATTTACTTCCAGAAATGCAGGTGATGCCACCTGAGAACATTTGTACTAGAGAGAGAGCGAGAGCGTGCATTATAGCCCGCTCCCCTGTATGGGGTATCGAGCTAACCCATGAAAATTGTGAAATCTAAACTGTACGATTTTTTTCCTTGACATGGACATTCAGCATGTTATTTGCCGCTTCTTCAGATGCCTGACTACTAGATGAAGTTTTTCACACGTGCCTTACCAGCATCATCAGCTATGAAGGTTTTGTTTTTCTGGTCGCAAGCAAAAAAACTGAAATTTGGCTCTGCTCTCTGAGTTAATAATAATTCTCGCTTAATTGTTGCTGCATGATTCATGCCAATATCGGGCATCTCTCAGGTTGATTTTGTGTTTGTGTTGACCCATATTTCTGTCTCCAAAGATATAATATACCAAGTTTTCAGGAAAAAACGATGAAAACATGGTTTGCTCCAAATATCTTTGTGAACCATTCTCTAACTCACCAAATTGACAACGACGTCGCCCAGTTAAACTAGTTTCAAAATATTCAACATAATGTGCATTAAATAGTAAAGACATGCAATTCGGGCAGCTTACTGAGAGTTAAAGGTTCAAGACGGACTAAGCTAAACCATTCATTACATATTGATTATGACGTCATATGCTTGAGTGACAGATTGGATCCATCAATTAGACAATTGTGCACTAAACGTGATGCGACATAGCAAGATGCATGAAATACATGATTGAGTTTCACATGCATATCTCGTTGTTCGGACATGAGGGATATCTGCCATGAGGGAAATGGTTAAATCCTCGAGTAGGAGGGGAGGTGACGAAGAGGAGGAGGAGGAGGAGGAGGAGGGGTGGGGTGGCGGTGGAGGAGGAGGTGGAGGTGGTGGGATGGTGATTACGCTGATGATGATGATGATGATGAGGAGGAGGAGGAGGAGTAGGAGGTGGAGGAGGGGAGGAGGGGAGGAGGAGGAGGTGGTGGGATGATGATGATGAGGAGGAGGAGAGGGAGGAGGAGGAGGGGGAGGAGGAGGATGAGTAGGAGGAGGAGGAGGTGGAGGAGGAGGAGAAGGAGGAGGAGAAGGGGTGGGTGAGGATGAGGGGGGAGGTCGAGGAGGAGGAGAGGTATGACGAAGAGGAGGATGAGTAGGAGGAGTTGGGGTGAGGAGGAGGAGGATGAGGAGAAGGGGCATGAGGATGAGGAGCATGAGGAGGTGATGGGGTGAGGAGGACCATGTGATATGAAGACACGATGATAATAATGACACCAGAACACATACCCAAACTGCCAACATAGGACTATACTGTAGTGTTACTGGATGTATCCCAAAGACATCCAGAGACATCCAGATGGGTTGCTTGTTTTCATTACAAAATTCCGACAGCGCTTCACAACGGACCCTTACAAAATACATCATTTGGTATTTCCAAACAAATAAATGCTTTAAGTAAATTGGGAAATATCTCGGGAACAGGTTTGCCTATTGAATGGATGAATCCACTTTTAGTTATGTCCGCCCATTGCTAGCTAAGCTCCACATATGCCTTGCATGTGTTGTGATCGATTTATGCCTATATATGTTGATTCGTAAATTCGTAGAATTCTAATTTCAAGGTAACTATACAGATAACTTGTTGAATATTTTGAAACTACTGTGAATGGGGTTTGTTGCTGCTATAGGCATAGGGACTTCATAGACTCCATAGACGCCAATCAACCCACTAACTTATATTATACAGCTAGATGGATTGGGATCATGGTAACCATGGGAAGACACTACCGACGACGACGACGCCGACGACCACGACGACAACAACGACGACGACGACGACGACGATAGGGCGGAGGTGGCAGCGACGAAGAACCCAACAACGAAGTTGACGAGGACTAATAAATGAAAACCGTTATATAAATAAATTTATAAGAACAATTTGTTATATTCACCACTTATTGACTTACATGATAATAGAAAACGATTTCGTTGATCTGGAGAATCTGTTATTCGGAGTAGATCTGTACTAAGAGATGTGTTTGATTTTGTCAAAAGCAATCCTCATTTCGCAATGTGTGAATGCAATTACATACAAGACGTATATATATCTACAAGGTAAACTATATATAGAGATGTGTAACACGCAGATCGTTATATAAGCGACATTGCTGCACCTGGTAAATGAACACTAACTAGCACACATACTCATGATATCGTAGTGATGTCGTTAATTGAACGTTCTAAGCAAAACTACTTCAGCACAGCGTTGGTTGAAAATAAAAAGAATCCTTCGAATATATGGAACATTATGAAAAGCAACCATTGGTTTTGCACGATATTGACGGAAATGAAATTATTTTAATCAATATTTCACTGCTGTTGCCGTTAATCTATCAAATTCCATAAATACACACAACTACGCAATATCAAATGACCTTAAAACGTACGTTAGAAATAAAGTCCCCAAGCGAAATTAAATTCTAAATCCCGAGAATAACAGTAAATTACGTCTACGATGAACTTAGCCGCCTAAAAACAAATAAGTCTGCCGGTTTTGACGGGCTGAATGCACATTTCCTCAAATTAGCAGCACCAGTCATAGCGCCATCAATAACACGTATTATTAATATAAGCATCGATAGGGGCGTGTTTTCGACAGTGTGGAAGTGCGCAAAGGTAAACCGTTATTCAAATCAGACAACAAAGGAGATATTAGTAATTATAGACCCATATCTATTTTACGGATTGTGTCCAAAATTATTGAACGACATGTTCACAATCATTTTGAAGATTTTCTATTCCTCAAGTCCTCTCAAAACGTCTACCCCACCCTCGGCAAGTCTTATGATGTAAGGTTGCTGCGACAACCTGTCCTACCCAAGATGAAGTAGAGGGATACCAGCTCGCCTCGTCGATAGATGAAAGTGACGATATTTATATTGGTACCTGGGCTTGATCTGACTTGACCACGAAGATTCCTGGCTTCGGCACGGTGTTTCTCCGTGCTATCCGGAGTCATACGAACACACAACTTTGACTAGTTACTTGTATAACTACGGTTATTTTTATTCTCTACACTAACTGTACATACACTATATATAACAAAGGCGACTTTTACTGCCGCAAGATAATATGATATACTTTTGACAATATAGACAATTCCTACACGAGTTCAGACTTGAACCTATTCCTGTGATTCTAACTCTAACTGATGCGGATTACTCCCAGCCTTTGGCTGGTATGCTATACGCCTATCTACTATAGTTCTCAGCTACTCCAATTTATTCACTGAGAACTCTAACACGATATCGAAGCTATGTCTGCTCCGGAATCACGGATGATAAAGATTAAAGATTTAAGAGACAAGTGCCCCTTATATACAATCCACAGTTTCCCAACTCTATTCCTTTTGTTTCAAACTCCGGGCTTCTCTTCTAAGGAGATACTGTACAACAGGGTCTAAGCGGTGTTGGCTGGTTCTGATTTGATGCGATCTGTCAGCTAACTAACAACATTAGGGTATGTGTTGTTGTAGCATGCCTTTCTTTGATTGACATATAGTTGATATACAAATTTCAATTGTGTTATGAATTCCTACATGACGCTACCATGCCTCTGTCCTGTCCCTTGCCTATCCTGGATAAGCCTGTAGGAAGCGAACGTTAATAAGCACATGAGCTGTATGATCTCATTGCCAGCTGGTGTTGTTGTACTTGCTTAAGGGAGTCGGAATGCCGACCGTCAACAACTAATGCCATTCTGTCACCTATATTCCTATTGATTCCTATCGATTCTTTTCACTCGATTATTTACTAAACTACTGGCCGAAACAACTGCTGAATATTATAAAAGTGTGTGCCGATCCCACAGCAACATCTTTCATCCTCAACTATTGACAGATGCTACCAACTCAGAACCGTCAGTTCCATTTTATCTCATCCAATTCCTAACTTAGTATTTGAATGTACTAGTTACAGTTTCGATATGGTTTCTATCCTGTTTCTGCGAAACTGTGTATCATCAGCACTGGTCGAAGTCAACCAGTGCAGCGTCCTACTCCATACATAACTAATACGATGCTGATCCAGTTCATTAGCCCACCTGGTATTTTCAAAGATTAATTTCATTAAGGTCTTACTCGTAAATATAAGATATCCGGCGGGGTCATGACTTCCCACAAGACAATCCCATATCTACAATTTGTACAAATTTCTAAGTAATTATGATTTACTGAATGACGCGCTGTCAGGATTCAGGCCAAAACATTCATGCGAGACTGCATTACTTAAATTGGTAGAATGGCGATTTGCAATAGATAATGGCGAGTTTGTAGGCGCTTTTTAATAGATTTTAAGAAAGCATTCGACTTAGTTAATCATAGTATATTGTTAGAAAAGTTAGGCATTTATAAATTTGATTCGTTAACGCTAAAGTGGTTTTCATCTTATTTAGAAAATAGATATCAATATGTGGCCATTTCTGATAAGGTGTCTGATCATTTACCGGTAAGTGTAGGTGTACCGCAAGGTTCGGTGTTGGGACCACTCTTGTTTATATTATATGTAAACGATCTTGTGTAAATAGTAACATTGACATGTTTTGTGATGATACGACTATGCACTGTAATTTTGACAGCTTGCCAAAGATAAAAGAACAACTAACTTATGATATGGCTTTGATACAGAATTGGTGTCAAAATAATAAAATGGTTGTAAATACGGAGAAAACTAAACTATTAATCATAAGCAGTGCAAACAAACGAAAGCAGATTAACCATGAAGAAATGAAGATACCGATGTATAATGGCGAGTTAGAAATAGTAAATGAAGCAAAACCTTTATGCTTATATTTTAATAACAACCTTTCATGGCAACAGCACATTAGCAAAATTAGTAACAAGATCGCTTCACTTATTTATATGCTAAAGAAAAATAAGAAATATATGAATGTTGGAGAACGAAACCTGTTTTATAAGGCATATATCCTTTCCCATATAGATTACTGTTGTCTTGTGTATTATGCCGGTACTCCTACATTGCTAAATAAGCTTGAAAAATTACAAAAACGTGCAGCTAGAATAATATTAGAAGTACCCTATAGGACCCCATCACAAGAAATGTACGAAACATTGAACTGGACAACATTAACTCGGAGAATGTCAATTAAGACCAATATCATGACATATAAATCATTAAACGGCCTTGCACCTATCTACATGAAAGACATGTTTACGTTGGTAGAAGACACGCATTCTCGACATTTACGGTCGAAGACGAACAGTCTATTAAAGCCTCCAAAAATAAGAACAGATTACGGGAGGTACAGTTTCACATACATGGCAACGCAAATGTGGAATTCTGTACCAATTAATACTAAGCATTCGTCAACACTTAGGTCATTCACATCAAACATACAAGATAGATGAACATCAAATAATAATAATAATAATAATACAAATAATAATAAAAGTAATAATAATAATAATAATAATAATAATAATAATAATAATAATAATAATAATAATAATCTGTTCTTCTTCGTTTCATTGCCACATCTGCCTTGGAGACAAAGTTTTGGTCATCTGAAGAGACGAAAACGCTTTGGGATTCACAATGGTCTTAGACACGTGCCAGGCTTTCCTTTGGGACAATTATAATACGATAATTAAGGGGTAGGATGAAAAATGACTTTTACTATTACACTCGCTACTACTACTACTACTGCTACTGCTACTGCTGCTACTGCTACTACTGCTACTACTGCTACTACTGCTACTACTGCTACTACTGCTACTACTGCTACTACTGCTACTGCTACTGCTGCTACTATTGCTACTACCACCGCTGCCGGCGCCGCTGCCGCCGCCGCCAAACGCCGCCGCCGCTGTTGCTGCTGCTACTACTACCACTGCTGCAACTACTGCTACTACTACTACTACTACTACTACTACTACTACTACTACTACTACTACTACTACTACTACTACTACTACTACTACTACTACTACTACTACTACTACCGAATCATAGAATTATGAATATTACACACATGTAATTATTACTGTACTGCAAATACTCTACTACCACAGTCGTTATGTACATTTATATAAAGTGAACTTGAACATGTATGATTTAATAAATATTATGTTTAATATTTTGGGGCTAATATGGCTGGACGCAGATGCTGCCTTAGGTAGCTACAGCGTCCGGTCAAATTCGTTTCCCAAAATATTTTTAACAGCTTACCTGTTACCTTGAAGAGACTCGCAACTAGTATAAGTCTGCCTGTCTGCCTCCCTACATGTTTGCCTGCCTTACTGCATGCCTGCCTGCCGGCCCGCCTGCGTGTCTCAGCGAGTGCGTGCATGCGTGCGTGTAAGTACAATTATTGTACACATGTCTATTTGTACATACCTTGCGTGTATATAATTATATATTATTGTACATAGTGTATATATGTTTTGAGGGCCTCGGGAACATCAGGCCACTGACGATGTACCCTCTTGAAATAAAGATTATTATTATTATTATTATTATTATTATTATTATTATTATTATTATTATTATTATTAGTTAGGTAATTACTTCTCTCTCTCTCTCTCTCTCTCTCTCTCTCTCTCTCTCTCTCTCTCTCTCTCTCTCCCTCCCTCCCTCCCTCCCTCCCTCCCTCTCTCTCTCTCTCTCTCTCTCTCTCTCTCTCTCTCGCTCTCTCTTTAAACTCTGAGGCTAGGTTTAAATACAAGCTGCCCAAGGTTCATTTCTAGACCGATAATTAATGAGTTATTTTGCGGTGAGTTCCTATCTTTGGCAGAAAGTTATTATCCTAAAGGTATCATGGGATAGAGAGAGAAGTGTGGTGCGTCTTTATTAAGATTGGGTCCACCGAGAAACCTTAGCTATTTCAGAGATGGCGCAACCGAACCTAGGGAGGGACTTAGTAAATATAAGGCAATATAATTGGCCCAAAATGGGCCGGAGTTAGTCACAAAGTGAGACGATTGCTGGTGACGCTTTTGGCTCTTTTGCTAACTGGCCCTTCTTTTTTAGACTCTTTTGCAGGTATTAGTCCTAGACATTTGTGTCACCCGATGCTGGCTTTACAATAAACAGCCGCCGTTAACAAATACAGCAATTGGCTTGGCTTGTTAACAGAGTTCTACCGGAAATACCTGAGCTACTACTTATGCTAGATATTACCGAACTTGTGTCGACCTTGTGTCGTTGTTAGGCATGCGCCTATTTTTATATTAAACGATATCGTCGTCATTTCTTATACGATTTTAATTTGGATAACGGATTTGAGTTCCGGAGAACATTTTGGTTTAGATTCGCACCAAGTAATAGCGATTTAGCAAACACGGTAAATATGTACATTAAGGCTGCCATCTCTGTAACTACTGTAGGGGCCTACATCCAATCTAAACGTAGAGCTGTGGCTTCATGCTATGCCGAGAATTCACTGCTATCTAGCTCCCGTTAGCGTAGGAGATCTCGCGAGAACACGAATGCAGTACAGCGTGGCTGCCCTATCTAGTTTATCACGGACGAACGTTTTCGGCGCAAAAGAGTGCGGGTTATAACAAATAAAGTTGTATATTTCCCACCGTCAGAATTGGCTAGATTTTTTTTGGTAATATACCATTGCTTCTTCGCCAAAAATCTACTGACAGATATTATGTTGCCATTTTGCCCCGGTGCACCTATATTTTTTCTTAGGCGTGTTCTCACTGGAGAGTTAATCGGGAATACCTCAGTTTTGCGCTACACCAGTTAAGTCTCCAGTGAGAACACGGCCTTAGATTGACTGGCCTACTATCACGTTATTACGAAAGCTCAGAAGGATCATTCGAAATTCAAAATTCAAAACGCGACTTCGAGATTCAAAACTCTACTTCGAAATTCAAATCTTAAATCAGCCAATCAGTTTTTAAGTGTGTACAGTCTGAAATGGCCATGACCGATGAAAGGCAGAAACCTCCAGGAAATATATCACACGTGAGCAAGGCTACTACTATTGCTGATGTGCATACTATAGGGTAATGGTCAACATGTATTGATTGGCTATACACTGCACACGCGTACAATCAACTATCGGACTTCGGAAAATTTAGAATTTTTGCTTCCTTACGTTATCACTGATTTTCAATATTGGCAAATCACTCGGGTTTGACAAAAAATGGCAAAAGCAGAAATAATTGTGTAATAAATGATTTACAGATGGTGCTAAAACGGAACAATATCTATGCAATTTTACTGTTTATTTTTTTCAAAAGTAAAAGGACTGGTTTCTGTGACAGCAAACGTGCGCTACCCTCATAAATTAACTATGGTGGGTATGCCTCTTAGGCATGATGGTAAATGGAGTGGGGGCAAGGCCGTAATCTGGGGGCTTTTGCCACAGCCTATGTCACTATATGCTTGCCTGACTTTATATGAGTATGTAGGCGGCATATCTTTTGAAATGCTACCGCAACATCCATTACTACCGCAGCAATTTAGCCATAACTTCCATACCACTACATATCCAGAGAGATATATTCCTATTCCTACCCTTAATAGCTATCCCCTACACAAGCACCAAGTATTAGTCTACCCATACACGCACCGCTACTATACGATACCTCTGCTTTTAACCACACATGTACATACTCACCAATTATACGCACATAGCTACCCAACCCACACACTCGTAGATATCATATACTCATTGCTACCGCTACTCATACACCCATTGTTCTTACCCATGCACACATAGCCACATCTACCATCTTACACAATAGCTACCTCTAGAGTACACATTACTGCACAACTCCATAGCTAACCATACCAATAAACCCATAACCCCATTAACCATACACCCATCATTCCCATAAAATGCCTATACACCACCACTACCCATACCAATACGCCCACCACTACCTTAGCCTAGCTTAGTAGCCTAGTCTAGTGGCATACTAACCCAGTCTAACATAGCACACCATACATCCAAAGTTAAAACTCCCATGCACCCATACACCATAACTATCAACTCATGCACACAGAGCTACCTTATGAGTATAGCTTTGCTAAGTTTATCGACATATTAATACATTACATAATATATCCACCAATTATGCAAACATTGCTAAGCTGTAAGTACATACAGACACCAACCACGTACTCAATTATACATCCAACACAAGTAAATATATACACAAACGCACCCACACCAAGAACCCACCACCGAGCAAGCACACTCGGAGCCAGCAAATACAAAGCCATGAGAGGACGTCATTGCATAAATCTGCTAAGCATATTACGAGGTGACCTCAAGAAAGCGGGACTCGGTACACTCAAGTCAAATATGGACCTGAGGAAGCCACGGATTTCGGCTGAGGATAAGATACAGTGGACAAAAGCGAAGAAGGACTGATTGCAGCTGTAGGATGTTTCTACCACTACAGCCGCAGAATACAGTAATCATACATTCCAGGAGGCGAGGCCAGACTCGTAGGTTTGCAAAGCACATAGGCTAGAAGACCATGCTGGTAGGAGGAGGTTTGGTGTAGTGCCTAGCACTCAGGACTACTTAAGCGGAGAACCGATTTCTCGCCTGGTATGTGCACTATCTCGCCGTCGTTGGCAACATGCTCAATCTCCTTCGCTCTCTCCACCAGGAGTATAAAAGGGTACTAGTGTAGAAATTGGGAAAGTTACTGATAGTAGACTTACATAAAACCAACCTAGATATGGCGTGGATGGGCCCTGGAATTAGGTATTCGATAGGCGCCAATCGAACCAATAACTTCTTCGGCGATGTTAGCATGATATCACAGTGCGCTAGGCCGATAGGATATGTTATACCAGGCTAGTAGAATGTGCCAGTAGACGGCTAGGTCCATGGATTAGAAGGTTAGGTCAGTACACTTGTAGATTAGGCTAAGTGGCTAAAGCAGTAGGCTAGACTAATAGATGAGGCCATCCAGCATGTTAGCAGGCAATGCTGCTATTAGATTAGCCGAGTAGGTTATGGCAGTAGGCCAAACTATGATGTTTAGCCGAGCGTCTAGTATGTACGTGCATATTAGCTGAACTGATAGAGTTATGATACTGCACACAACTGGACAAACCAGTCCACCGAATGTGTCCGTATTTTGCAACTCCATGTTATATGCTCTGTTCTGTTGATCAAACGGATAGGCTAAGCACGTTTTGCAAGACATCATACATAGACCGTACTACTGTTACTAGTCCATGTTATGTTATATATCTCTACGTCATTAAAGGTGAAGACATCGGGGAAGACGTTCGTCAAGGCATAGATCGTGGATATCGTGTTTACTCTCAGAGCTGACAAGACTATCACAATACATAGGTAAGAACGAACGTAGTTCTAATATATGGTGAATGTTAGAATTTGCTATAAGTGGTCACGTATAGGAAGGGGTCTAGCGGTACCTAATATTTCTCCCAAATGCCACATTATCCTCCTAGACGCATTGAAACTGGCCGGAGTGACTACCTGCCTTTGTGGCCTGGAGATAACGTATCTTTAAGACAGGTGGTCAAATGTATCAGATCGTGGCATTACGCGGGACTGCTATATTATGTAGTATAGCAAATGCTGTCAATCCTGTCCACATTGAATTTCTATTTATCATACTGAGGTTTGAATTTACATTGTGATAAACAGACTGGAACTCTCTATAGCGCATGTACATTCAACGACGAATAGATATGCGCTTCTTTATTCTCTATCTAACATAGCGGTCTAAAGTCGATATACGAAAACATGGCCTTGCTAATGCATATATAGAACTGATATATAATGCTGACGAGTAACGATTTTACGTTTTACACATTCTCTGTACTCAGCCCTTTACTGGCTAAATGTGGTCAGGAAAATTAAAATATATGCTTAATAAATGTACATTTACAGGCCAACCGAAGACTCTTTTTGAAAATTTACCACTGAAATGACTGGCTCGATAATCATTCCAGTGGTAAATTTTCAAAATAATTGTTTTCTTTTGAGCTGCAAATGGATATTCCACAAGACTATTGCATTGTGGCGGTTTTGGCCGGCTTCGGCATGAAAGGCTTAAATAACAATAGATCTAAAGATTAGTAGTATTTTTCGTACGTATCCTATATTCCCAGCAATTAAAGATTTCGTGTTTCAATAAATCGAGTTCATTTTGTATCATATCTAGGATATGTGTAGCTTTCAGTGCATTTTACCCAGCATGCAATATATATATATATATATATATATATATATATATATATATATATATATATATATATATATATATATATATATATATATATATATATATATATATATATATATATATGCATGATCGCACTATGAGATGTATATTGTCTTTGCTGGATATATATATATATATATATATATATATATATATATATATATATATATATATATATATATATATATAAATATCCAGCAAAGACAATATACATCTCATAGTGCGATCATGCATGTATTTGGCTGCTGTATTGGTTAGCTCTGACATGCTGTACTGGTATGATCGAACGCAAAATGTATGTAGTCTTTGTTAAATATTTCCTTCTGGTACAGAAAGTGCATAGTCGTATGTTCACTATTCTTCGATAGCTAGATGAAGATATTGAAATGCCAGCTGATGGTTTGATTATTTAAAGAGTAATTTGAGAATGTTGTTGCCACGTTATCCAGCACCAACTAGCTAGCAAATTGTTCTTGAAATCGTCAGCAGGTGCATAAATTGAAAGCACTACTGATTATTTTTTAATAAATAATTTGACTTAAAGTTTTTGCGGCAACAATTTCTATCCAAATTGTTCTCAAATCTGGAGCAAGAGTTATTTTACTTTATTTTGACCATACTGTGATTGAAATGTGTTGCTGTATACGCTGTCGTAAACAGCAACGGCGTTCTGGTAGATTATTGTTGAAATTTACAACAGCATTCTCGTATGGCTTTCTTGAAATAAATACAAGTGGACGTAACAGTATAGAGCCATACAGGAGATGTCGAGGTACTGGCATGTGCACAGCTCAAAGGCTAATTAACCATTAACCAGTTGCATGGACTATGGCCTCGTTTTGTTTAAGAATTCTTCAGTCAGTACAGATAATAGAATCAAATAATAATTATTTGTTGCAACGAAAATGGCATTTGAACATTGCGTATTTTCTAGATCTCGTGCAAATTGACTGCAATTTGTTTGGGCACGCAATCGTTAAAGCATACCTACGAAAGCTTGATGCCGACAGTTTTAACACCCATGATAAAGACACGTATGTATTCTAATCATTATTGAGAATGCCAATTCTTCAAGTAGGAGACTTACGCTGTAGGGTATTAGGACATACAGAGAGTCAGCATATCTGATAACCCGAGCCTGTTCACCCAGCATTCCAGATCTTAGACGTACATAACGTATAGGGCATAGCGTTAGCAGTTCCGGATCTCAGACGTAATATCATCTAGGTCACAGAGTTAGCAGTTCCAGATCTCAAACGTAATAACATCTAGGTCGCAGGGTTAGTAGTTCCGGATCTTAGACGTAATAGCATCTAGGTCACAGAGTTAGCAGTTCCGGATCTTAGACGTACATATCATCTAGGGCATAGAGTTAGCAGTTCCGGATCTCAGACGTAATAGCATCTAGGTCACAGAGTTAGCAGTTCCAGATCTCAAACGTAATAACATCTAGGTCGCAGAGTTAGTAGTTCCGGATCTTAGACGTAATAACATCTAGGTCACAGAGTAAGCCATTCCAGATCTCAGACGTAATAACATCTAGATCACAGAGTAAGCCATTCCAGAGCTCAGACATAATAACATCTAGGTCACAGAATTAGCCGGTCCAGATCTTAGACGTACATAAAATCTATGTCACAGAGATAGTAGTTGCGGACCTTAGACGTACATAGAATCTAGGTCACAGAGTTAGCAGTTCCGGATCTTAGACGTACATATCATCTAGGGCATAGAGTTAGCAGTTCCGGGTCTCAGACGTAATAGCATCTAGGTCACAGAGTTAGCAGTTCCAGATCTCAAACGTAATAACATCTAGGTCGCAGAGTTAGTAGTTCCGGATCTTAGACGTAATAGCATCTAGGTCACAGAGTTAGCAGTTCCAGATCTCAAACGTAATAACATCTAGGTCGCAGAGTTAGTAGTTCCGGATCTTAGACGTAATAGCATCTAGGTCACAGTGTTAGCAATTCCAGATCTCAGACGTAATAACATCTAGGTCACAGAGTTAGCAGTTCCAGATCTCAGACGTAATAACATCTAGGTCACAGAGTTAGCCGTTCCAGATCTTAGACGTACATAACATCTAGGTCACAGAGTTAGCAGCTCCAGATCTCAGACGTAATAACATCTAGGTCACAGAGTTAGTAGTTCCGGATCTAAGAAGTCCATAACCATCTGGGGCACCGAGTTAGCACTTCCAGATCTTTGAAGTACGTAGCATCTAGGTCACCGAGTTAACACTTCCAGATCTTTGAAGTACATAACATCTGGGTCAGAGAAATGGCAGTTCCGGATCTTAGAATTACATAGTATCTAGGTTAAGGCTGTAGGTCAAGGCACCCTTATCGCACTACTCAAACCCAAGAAGCCACCTATCCCCCAGCCAATCTTCGGCCCATTGTGCTCCTCAACAGCATATTGAAACTCCTATCCAATGTTATTTTATGCCGCATCCGAGACAAGCTCGATGACCACCGGATCATGTCAAAGTAGCTTCAAACATGGATGCAGCTGTGGAGACATTGTATGGGCTCAACGCATGTTTGTGTCGGTAGTCATGTCCAAACACTGGGATTTCCACAAAATGGGCATTAACATGTCACGAGCCTTCAAAACAATTAAACGCTCAGAGATCCTAAATGTGCCACGCCATGCCAGTTGCGAGGAAGATGAGCTACGACTAGTGAGACTGCTGCTTGCAGACACCATGTTGAGAGTACGAGCCAAATCAGTGAAGTATGAGTTTGAGACATCAATCCCCTGTTGCCTTGCTGCTGCATTGGAATCCATGTGGGAAGGTTCCACAAGACCACCCCCCACCCCCACACACACACCCACCCACCCACCCACATACACACACACACACACACACACACACACACACACACCCACACACACACACACACACACACACACACACACACACACACACAACACACACACACACACACACACACACACACACACATCTCACCAAGCCACCCACATCCCACCCCCAGTACTGGATATGCCGCTAGAGATGGAATATGCCGACTATGTGGACTTCATAGACAAGGAAAAAAAATCCCTTGACGAACGTTTCCCAATAGCTGCAAGCAAACTAAAAATTTATAATATTTTTAAAAATGAATCCAAAACAGGTTTCAGCCACATATACCTATCTACAAAGCATGAAATAAAAGAAAATGATGATCCACTTCATGGCGGAGAACCATGGAGGAAAAGTAAAATCCTGGGCTCACTGCTTTGCAGTACTGCTGACATTGCTGCACGCTGTGTCATGGGAAACACAGCTTTCCAGTCCTTCTGGAAGCTATGGATTCGTAGATCAGAGATGCCATTGATAAAAAGGCTACCTGTATACAATGCAACCTGTGTATCCTTGATGCTGTATAAGTATAACAGCTGGGAAGCTCCAAAGGCAGCTCTAGGCAAGCTCGATGCCTGCCACCGAAAGCACCTATGCAAACATCTACGCACCATCACTGGCCAGACAGCATAATTTCCAATGGTGCACTGTACAAACTGTGTAATACGTCGCCCCTGTCTATAAAAGTCGTCCAGCAAAGATGGTTCATATTTGGTCATGTGCTAATGATGCCAGAAGAGACACCAGCACAGAGAGCCTTGGAATTCGCCCTACTCAGAGCCAGAAAATACACAGCCAGGAGAGGGCATCATTGCATAAATCTTCTAAGCATCCTACGAGGTGACCTCAAGAAAGCAGGCCTCGGTACAGTACACTCAAGTCAAGAATGGACATGAGGAAGCTAAGGATTTCGGCTGATGACAAGACAAAGTGGGCAAAAGCGAAGAAGTACTGATTGCAGTTGTAGGATGTTTCTACTCCTACAGCCGCAGAATACGGTAATCATACATGTGTTAAGGAGGTATCATCTCTGGATCTTAGAAGTACTTAACCTTTTTTTGATAAGATCGGGTTAGCATTCAGATTCTGGCGCTATATTATGCTCTTCAGAAAAATATCACATGACACACTGCTTTAACATCCCTTCCTCAAGGCTTTGTAGAATATACACATGTATGCTATAATAAAAATATAGTACTCCTGAGAATCCTCATGTCCAGGTTGTGTACCATTTCCATCATCCAGTTTAAGCAAGCAATGGTGGCATGATTGCCATGAAACAGTCGTCACCGATTTTCAGATGAAATGTAAACCGTCTTATTTTATTTGGTTTTATTTGCAAATTTTAATTTTAGTATCGCAGTTGAAATGGCAAAAGTACTCATCGTATTGACAAATGTTGATGACCTGGGCAACTCTGGCAAGAAGACAGGATGGTATCTCCCAGAAGTTGCACACCCATATCATGTGCTGACAAATGCCGGTTATAAGTGTGTATTCGTCAGCCCAAGAGGCGGGAAAACACCAGCTGTAAGTGGTATGCGAGAACTGAAATTAGAATTGTCTCCAAATGTTTATTAATTATAGGATTACTTAATTTTCACTTCTATCTAATCGCGCATGTGAATTTTGTGAATGACATAAATTTATGCTCTAGTTGTCTGAAACAGCAAAAAGATCAACAGGAAAACATAATTGATATAATTAATAAAATGTAAACCCATTCATCCAGGTCGAGCCAATATAAATAAATAGAGGAATCCAGTGTTAGCACTCCCCGAATCTCAATTTCCACAAAACTGTGATGGTAAGATGTTGTATATTTTGACACCCAGTAAAATTAGTTTCAAAATATTCAACAAAATGTTTACGAAATAGTAAAGACATACAATTCGTTCAACTTAATGGACTATTAAGGAGGGTTTATGGCAGATTTAATTGCGTCATTCAATTATGACGTCAGCATTCACATGACATACGTAGTTGATTATGACGTCATATGATTGATCGATAGACTGGATTCACTAGTTGAATAGCTACGTATATATTGAATGGGTAGAAATAGTGATTGGATGCGACAAATTAGAAATCGCCATCTAAAGGTGCATAGGGCATTTTAGTACTCTCTGCAGGCGGGTCCAGTATAGCAATGGGTTATCATGTCTCGAAATTGTGTAATCTGTTGAATTTATTATTTATCCAACGATTTTCAGTCTGCACATCATACCTCAACTTTCCAGAGTATCCATCGATGATATGACGTCATATGACGTCTTACTCAGCTAACTGTTATAAATGATTCTATTAGTCCCGTCTTTGTATGGCTCTACTATTAAATAAACATGCTGTTGAATATTTTGAAACTGATTTGACTGGGCGCTGTTGCGTCCATAGGCAGCAACATCACCCAGACAAATTAGTTTCAAAATATGCAACAGCTTACCAGTATAGTTTTCTGGAAATTGCTAGTCAGGGATTTCAGAGATCAATCGATCCCAACACGAGCGAGGTGGGGGTGGAGCTTAGATAGAGATGGGCGGGCCATGGATAAAATGAAAAGGTGAATTGCCGTATTTGTCAGATCGTTATTAGCTCACCTGGCCGGAAAGGCCAAGTGGGATTATGTCGTGACGACCATCTGTCGTGTGTCCGTCATCCATCGTCCGTCCATCCGTTAACTTTTCCTTTAAAATGACTTCTTCTCAAGAACCGCTGGGACGATTTCAATTATATTTGGCAGGAAGCATCCTTAGGGCATAGGGATCCAAGTTTGCTCAAACGAAGCCGATCGGCCATCTTGGATTTCGGCCGATGTTTAGAAACGTCTTTAAAAATCTTCTCCGAAATTACCATTAAGCTCGCATCGCTGGATGCCTGAAGGCACGTGACTTAACAAGGGGCGGGGCATCACGATCGAATGAGTTCCCAGGAAAAGATGAGTCCAGACATTTAGCCTGTCAATCATCCTTAATTACCCTCAACAACCCCTGTCAATCATTGCGCCAATCACCCTTAAGCTCACCTCACTGGATGACAGGAGGCACGCGACTTAACGAGAGGGTGGGGCTTATGGTCACCCTCTACATCAAACATCCAATCAAAATGGTGGAGATAGGACCGCCCTTTTCACAGCTTTACAAAAGGTGGTGAGATCAAAGGAAAAAATGTCATAATGATGCAAATTAGTTGATTGCTCTGACACAGCAACGACCTTTGAAAGGGGCCCCTATCGCCCCACCCCTACTAGAGTGTATCTTTAAATACGGTTTCAGGTAACATGGGCAGTTGTAACAGTGTATCTTTAAACAATGTTTCAGGTAACATGGGAAGCTGTAACAGTGTATCTTTAAACAATGTTTCAGGTAACATGGGAAGCTGTAACAGTGTATCTTTAAACAATGTTTCAGGTAACATGGACAGCTGTAACTGTGTATCTTTAAACAATGTTTCAGGTAACACGGGCAGCTGTAACAGTGTATCTTTAAACAGGGTTTCAGGTAACATGGGAAGCTGTAACAGTGTATCTTTAAACAAGGTTTCAGGTAACATGGACAGCTGTAACTGTGTATGTTTAAACAATGTTTCAGGTAACACGGGCAGCTGTAACAGTGTATCTTTAAACAGGGTTTCAGGTAACATGGGCAGCTGTAACAGTGTATCTTTAAATAAGGTTCCAGGTAACACGGGAAGCTGTAACAGTGTATCTTTAAATAAGGTTTCAGGTTACACGGGCAGCTGTAACAGTGTATCTTTAAACAGGGTTTCAGGTAACATGGACAGCTGTAACAGTGTATCTTTAAACAAGGTTCCAGGTACCATGGGCAGCTGTAACAGTTTATCTTTAAACAGGGTTTCAGGTAACATGGGCAGTTGTAACAGTGTATCTTTAAACAATGTTTCAGGTAACATGGGAAGCTGTAACAGTGTATCTTTAAACAAGGTTTCAGGTAACATGGACAGCTGTAACTGTGTATGTTTAAACAATGTTTCAGGTAACACGGGCAGCTGTAACAGTGTATCTTTAAACAGGGTTTCAGGTAACATGGGCAGCTGTAACAGTGTATCTTTAAATAAGGTTCCAGGTAACACGGGCAGCTGTAACAGTGTATCTTTAAACAGGGTTTCAGGTAACATGGACAGCTGTAACAGTGTATCTTTAAACAAGGTTCCAGGTACCATGGGCAGCTGTAACAGTTTATCTTTAAACAGGGTTTCAGGTAACACGGGCAGCTGTAACAGTGTATCTTTAAACAAGGTTTCAGGTAACACGGGCAGCTGTAACAGTGTATCATTAAACAGGGTTTCAGGTAACATGGACAGCTGTAACAGTGTATCTTTAAACAAGGTTCCAGGTACCATGGGCAGCTGTAACAGTTTATCTTTAAACAGGGTTTCAGGTAACACGGGCAGCTGTAACAGTGTATATTTAAACAAGGTTTCAGGTAACACGGGCAGCTGTAACAGTGTATCTTTAAACAATGTTTCAGGTAACATGGGCAGTTGTAACAGTGTATCTTTAAACAAGGTTTCAGGTAACACGGGCAGCTGTAACAGTGGATCTTTAAACAGGGTTTCAGGTAACATGGACAGCTGTAACAGTGTATCTTTAAACAATGTTTCAGGTAACACGGGCAGCTGTAACAGTGTATCTTTAAACAGGTTTTCAGGTAACATGGGCAGTTGTAACAGTGTATATTTAAACAGGGTTTCAGGTAACATGGGCAGTTGTAACAGTGTATCTTTAAACAGGGTTTCAGGCAACATGGGCAGCTGTAACAGTGTATCTTTAAACAACGTTTCAGGTAACATGGCAGCTGTAACAGTGTATCTTTAAACAAGGTTTCAGGTAACATGGGCAGTTGTAACAGTGTATCTTTAAACAGGGTTTCAGGTAACATGGGCAGCTGTAACAGTGTATCTTTAAACAGGGTTTCAGGTAACATGCGCAGCTGTAAGAGTGTATCTTTAAACAACGTTTCAGGTAACATGGACAGCTGTAACAGTGTATCTTTAAACAAGGTTTCAGGTAACATGGGCAGTTGTAACAGTGTATCTTTAAACAAGGTTTCAGGTAACACGGGCAGCTGTAACAGTGTATCTTTAAACAACGTTTCAGGTAACATGGACAGCTGTAACAGTGTATCTTTAAACAGGGTTTCAGGTAACATGGTCAGCTGTAACAGTGTATCTTTAAACAAGGTTTCAGGTAACACGGGCAGCTGTAACAGTGTATATTTAAACAAGGTTTCAGGTAACACGGGAAGCTGTAACAGTGTATCTTTAAACAGGGTTTCAGGTAATATGGTCAGCTGTAACAGTGTATCTTTAAATAGGGTTTCAGGTAACATGGTCAGCTGTAACAGTGTATCTTTAAACAAGGTTTCAGGTAACACGGGCAGCTGTAACAGTGTATCTTTAAACAAGGTTTCAGGTAACATGGGCAGTTGTAACAGTGTATCTTTAAACAAGGTTTCAGGTAACATGGGCAGTTGTAACAGTGTATCTTTAAACAGGGTTTCAGGTAACATGGCAGCTGTAACAGTGTATCTTTAAACAAGGTTTCAGGTAACATGGGCAGTTGTAACAGTGTGTCTTTAAACAGGGTTTCAGGTAACATGGGCAGCTGTAACAGTGTATCTTTAAACAGGGTTTCAGGTAACATGGGCAGCTGTAACAGTGTATCTTTAAACAACGTTTCAGGTAACATGGACAGCTGTAACAGTGTATCTTTAAACAAGGTTTCAGGTAACATGGGCAGTTGTAACAGTGTATCTTTAAACAAGGTTTCAGGTAACACGGGCAGCTGTAACAGTGTATCTTTAAACAACGTTTCAGGTAACATGGACAGCTGTAACAGTGTATCTTTAAACAAGGTTTCAGGTAACATGGACTGCTGTAACAGTGTATCTTTAAACAGGGTTTCAGGTAACATGGTCAGCTGTAACAGTGTATCTTTAAACAAGGTTTCAGGTAACACGGGCAGCTGTAACAGTGATTCTTTAAACAACGTTTCAGGTAACATGGACAGCTGTAACAGTGTATCTTTAAACAAGGTTTCAGGTAACATGGGCAGTTGTAACCGTGTATCTTTAAACAGGGTTTCAGGTAACATGGTCAGCTGTAACAGTGTATCTTTAAACAGGGTTTCATGTAACATGGGCAGTTGTAACCGTGTATCTTTAAACAAGGTTTCAGGTAACATGGGCAGCTGTAACAGTGTATCTTTAAACAATGTTTCAGGTAACATGGGCAGCTGTAACAGTGTATCTATAAACAGGGTTTCAGGTACCATGGGCAGCTGTAACAGTGTATCTTTAAACAGGGTTTCAGGTAACATGGTCAGCTGTAACAGTGTATCTTTAAACAAGGTTTCAGGTAACACGGGCAGCTGTAACAGTGTATCTTTAAACAAGGTTTCAGGTAACACGGGCAGCTGTAACAGTGTATCTTTAAAGAGGGTTTCAGCTAATATGGTCAGCTGTAAGAGTGTATCTTTAAATAGGGTTTCAGGTAACATGGTCAGCTGTAACAGTGTATCTTTAAACAAGGTTTCAGGTAACACGGGCAGCTGTAACAGTGTATCTTTAAACAAGGTTTCAGGTAACATGGGCAGTTGTAACAGTGTATCTTTAAACAAGGTTTCAGGTAACATGGGCAGTTGTAACAGTGTATCTTTAAACAGGGTTTCAGGTAACATGGCAGCTGTAACAGTGTATCTTTAAACAAGGTTTCAGGTAACATGGGCAGTTGTAACACTGTATCTTTAAACAGGGTTTCAGGTAACATGGGCAGCTGTAACAGTGTATCTTTAAACAGGGTTTCAGGTAACATGGGCAGCTGTAACAGTGTATCTTTAAACAACGTTTCAGGTAACATGGACAGCTGTAACAGTGTATCTTTAAACAAGGTTTCAGGTAACATGGGCAGTTGTAACAGTGTATCTTTAAACAAGGTTTCAGGTAACACGGGCAGCTGTAACAGTGTATCTTTAAACAACGTTTCAGGTAACATGGGCAGCTGTAACAGTTTATCTTTAAACAGGGTTTCAGGTAACACGGGCAGCTGTAACAGTGTATATTTAAACAAGGTTTCAGGTAACACGGGCAGCTGTAACAGTGTATCTTTAAACAATGTTTCAGGTAACATGGGCAGTTGTAACAGTGTATCTTTAAACAAGGTTTCAGGTAACACGGGCAGCTGTAACAGTGGATCTTTAAACATGGTTTCAGGTAACATGGACAGCTGTAACAGTGTATCTTTAAACAATGTTTCAGGTAACACGGGCAGCTGTAACAGTGTATCTTTAAACAGGTTTTCAGGTAACATGGGCAGTTGTAACAGTGTATATTTAAACAGGGTTTCAGGTAACATGGGCAGTTGTAACAGTGTATCTTTAAACAGGGTTTCAGGCAACATGGGCAGCTGTAACAGTGTATCTTTAAACAACGTTTCAGGTAACATGGCAGCTGTAACAGTGTATCTTTAAACAAGGTTTCAGGTAACATGGGCAGTTGTAACAGTGTATCTTTAAACAGGGTTTCAGGTAACATGGGCAGCTGTAACAGTGTATCTTTAAACAGGGTTTCAGGTAACATGCGCAGCTGTAACAGTGTATCTTTAAACAACGTTTCAGGTAACATGGAGAGCTGTAACAGTGTATCTTTAAACAAGGTTTCAGGTAACATGGGCAGTTGTAACAGTGTATCTTTAAACAAGGTTTCAGGTAACACGGGCAGCTGTAACAGTGTATCTTTAAACAACGTTTCAGGTAACATGGACAGCTGTAACAGTGTATCTTTAAACAGGGTTTCAGGTAACATGGTCAGCTGTAACAGTGTATCTTTAAACAAGGTTTCAGGTAACACGGGCAGCTGTAACAGTGTATATTTAAACAAGGTTTCAGGTAACACGGGAAGGTGTAACAGTGTATCTTTAAACAGGGTTTCAGGTAATATGGTCAGCTGTAACAGTGTATCTTTAAATAGGGTTTCAGGTAACATGGTCAGCTGTAACAGTGTATCTTTAAACAAGGTTTCAGGTAACACGGGCAGCTGTAACAGTGTATCTTTAAACAAGGTTTCAGGTAACATGGGCAGTTGTAACAGTGTATCTTTAAACAAGGTTTCAGGTAACATGGGCAGTTGTAACAGTGTATCTTTAAACAGGGTTTCAGGTAACATGGCAGCTGTAACAGTGTATCTTTAAACAAGGTTTCAGGTAACATGGGCAGTTGTAACAGTGTGTCTTTAAACAGGGTTTCAGGTAACATGGGCAGCTGTAACAGTGTATCTTTAAACAGGGTTTCAGGTAACATGGGCAGCTGTAACAGTGTATCTTTAAACAACGTTTCAGGTAACATGGACAGCTGTAACAGTGTATCTTTAAACAAGGTTTCAGGTAACATGGGCAGTTGTAACAGTGTATCTTTAAACAAGGTTTCAGGTAACACGGGCAGCTGTAACAGTGTATCTTTAAACAACGTTTCAGGTAACATGGACAGCTGTAACAGTGTATCTTTAAACAAGGTTTCAGGTAACATGGACTGCTGTAACAGTGTATCTTTAAACAGGGTTTCAGGTAACATGGTCAGCTGTAACAGTGTATCTTTAAACAAGGTTTCAGGTAACACGGGCAGCTGTAACAGTGATTCTTTAAACAACGTTTCAGGTAACATGGACAGCTGTAACAGTGTATCTTTAAACAAGGTTTCAGGTAACATGGGCAGTTGTAACCGTGTATCTTTAAACAGGGTTTCAGGTAACATGGTCAGCTGTAACAGTGTATCTTTAAACAGGGTTTCATGTAACATGGGCAGTTGTAACCGTGTATCTTTAAACAAGGTTTCAGGTAACATGGGCAGCTGTAACAGTGTATCTTTAAACAATGTTTCAGGTAACATGGGCAGCTGTAACAGTGTATCTTTAAACAGGGTTTCAGGTAACATGGTCAGCTGTAACAGTGTATCTTTAAACAAGGTTTCAGGTAACACGGGCAGCTGTAACAGTGTATCTTTAAACAAGGTTTCAGGTAACACGGGCAGCTGTAACAGTGTATCTTTAAACAGGGTTTCAGCTAATATGGTCAGCTGTAAGAGTGTATCTTTAAATAGGGTTTCAGGTAACATGGTCAGCTGTAACAGTGTATCTTTAAACAAGGTTTCAGGTAACACGGGCAGCTGTAACAGTGTATCTTTAAACAAGGTTTCAGGTAACATGGGCAGTTGTAACAGTGTATCTTTAAACAAGGTTTCAGGTAACATGGGCAGTTGTAACAGTGTATCTTTAAACAGGGTTTCAGGTAACATGGCAGCTGTAACAGTGTATCTTTAAACAAGGTTTCAGGTAACATGGGCAGTTGTAACACTGTATCTTTAAACAGGGTTTCAGGTAACATGGGCAGCTGTAACAGTGTATCTTTAAACAGGGTTTCAGGTAACATGGGCAGCTGTAACAGTGTATCTTTAAACAACGTTTCAGGTAACATGGACAGCTGTAACAGTGTATCTTTAAACAAGGTTTCAGGTAACATGGGCAGTTGTAACAGTGTATCTTTAAACAAGGTTTCAGGTAACACGGGCAGCTGTAACAGTGTATCTTTAAACAACGTTTCAGGTAACATGGACAGCTGTAACAGTGTAAATTTAAACAAGGTTTCAGGTAACATGGACTGCTGTAACAGTGTATCTTTAAACAGGGTTTCAGGTAACATGGTCAGCTGTAACAGTGTATCTTTAAACAAGGTTTCAGGTAACACGGGCAGCTGTAACAGTGATTCTTTAAACAACGTTTCAGGTAACATGGACAGCTGTAACAGTGTATCTTTAAACAAGGTTTCAGGTAACATGGGCAGTTGTAACCGTGTATCTTTAAACAGGGTTTCATGTAACATGGGCAGTTGTAACAGTGTATCTTTAAACAGGGTTTCATGTAACATGGGCAGTTGTAACCGTGTATCTTTAAACAAGGTTTCAGGTAACATGGGCAGCTGTAACAGTGTATCTTTAAACAATGTTTCAGGTAACATGGGCAGCTGTAACAGTGTATCTATAAACAGGGTTTCAGGTACCATGGGCAGCTGTAACAGTTTATCTTTAAACAGGGTTTCAGGTAACATGGGCAGTTGTAACAGTGTATCTTTAAACAAGGTTTCAGGTAACATGGGCAGTTGTAACAGTGTATCTTTAAACAGGGTCTCAGGTAACATGGCAGCTGTAACAGTGTATCTTTAAACAAGGTTTCAGGTAACATGGGCAGTTGTAACAGGGTATCTTTAAACAGGGTTTCAGGTGACATGGGCAGCAGTAACAGTGTATCTTTAAACAAGGTTTCAGGTAACATGGGCAGCTGTAACAGTGTATCTTTAAACAAGGTTTCAGGTAACATGGGCAGTTGTAACAGTGTATCTTTAAACAAGGTTTCAGGTAACATGGGCAGTTGTAACAGTGTATCTTTAAACAAGGTTTCAGGTAACATGGGCAGCTGTAACAGTGTATCTTTAAACAAGGTTTCAGGTAACATGGGCAGCTGTAACAGTGTATTTTTAAACAACGTTTCAGGTAACATGGACAGCTGTAAGAGTGTATCTTTAAACAAGGTTCCAGGTAACATGGGCAGCTGTAACAGTGTATTTTTAAACAGGGTTTCAGGTAACATGGGCAGCTGTAACAGTGTAACTTTAAACAAGGTTTCAGGTAACATGGACTGCTGTAACAGTGTATCTTTAAACAGGGTTTCAGGTAACATGGTCAGCTGTAACAGTGTATCTTTAAACAAGGTTTCAGGTAACACGGGCAGCTGTAACAGTGATTCTTTAAACAACGTTTCAGGTAACATGGACAGCTGTAACAGTGTATCTTTAAACAAGGTTTCAGGTAACATGGGCAGTTGTAACCGTGTATCTTTAAACAGGGTTTCATGTAACATGGGCAGTTGTAACAGTGTATCTTTAAACAGGGTTTCATGTAACACGGGCAGTTGTAACAGTGTATCTTTAAACAAGGTTTCAGGTAACACGGGCAGCTGTAACAGTGTATCTTTAAACAAGGTTTCAGGTAACATGGGCAGCTGTAACAGTGTATCTATAAACAGGGTTTCAGGTACCATGGGCAGCTGTAACAGTTTATCTTTAAACAGGGTTTCAGGTAACATGGGCAGTTGTAACAGTGTATCTTTAAACAAGGTTTCAGGTAACATGGGCAGTTGTAACAGTGTATCTTTAAACAGGGTCTTAGGTAACATGGCAGCTGTAACAGTGTATCTTTAAACAACGTTTCAGGTAACATGGACAGCTGTAACAGTGTATCTTTAAACAAGGTTTCAGGTAACACGGGCAGTTGTAACAGTGTATCTTTAAACAAGGTTTCAGGTAACACGGGCAGCTGTAACAGTGTATCTTTAAACAACGTTTCAGGTAACATGGACAGCTGTAACAGTGTATCTTTAAACAACGTTTCAGGTAACATGGACTGCTGTAACAGTGTATCTTTAAACAGGGTTTCAGGTAACATGGTCAGCTGTAACAGTGTATCTTTAAACAAGGTTTCAGGTAACACGGGCAGCTGTAACAGTGTATCTTTAAACAAGGTTTCAGGTAACACGGGCAGCTGTAACAGTGTATCTTTAAACAGGGTTTCAGCTAATATGGTCAGCTGTAAGAGTGTATCTTTAAATAGGGTTTCAGGTAACATGGTCAGCTGTAACAGTGTATCTTTAAACAAGGTTTCAGGTAACACGGGCAGCTGTAACAGTGTATCTTTAAACAAGGTTTCAGGTAACATGGGCAGTTGTAACAGTGTATCTTTAAACAAGGTTTCAGGTAACATGGGCAGTTGTAACAGTGTATCTTTAAACAGGGTTTCAGGTAACATGGCAGCTGTAACAGTGTATCTTTAAACAAGGTTTCAGGTAACATGGGCAGTTGTAACACTGTATCTTTAAACAGGGTTTCAGGTAACATGGGCAGCTGTAACAGTGTATCTTTAAACAGGGTTTCAGGTAACATGGGCAGCTGTAACAGTGTATCTTTAAACAACGTTTCAGGTAACATGGACAGCTGTAACAGTGTATCTTTAAACAAGGTTTCAGGTAACATGGGCAGTTGTAACAGTGTATCTTTAAACAAGGTTTCAGGTAACACGGGCAGCTGTAACAGTGTATCTTTAAACAACGTTTCAGGTAACATGGACAGCTGTAACAGTGTAACTTTAAACAAGGTTTCAGGTAACATGGACTGCTGTAACAGTGTATCTTTAAACAGGGTTTCAGGTAACATGGTCAGCTGTAACAGTGTATATTTAAACAAGGTTTCAGGTAACACGGGCAGCTGTAACAGTGATTCTTTAAACAACGTTTCAGGTAACATGGTAAAGCTGTAACAGTGTATCTTTAAACAAGGTATCAGGTAACATGGGCAGTTGTAACCGTGTATCTTTAAACAGGGTTTCATGTAACATGGGCAGTTGTAACAGTGTATCTTTAAACAGGGTTTCATATAACATGGGCAGTTGTAACCGTGTATCTTTAAACAAGGTTTCAGGTAACATGGGCAGCTGTAACAGTGTATCTTTAAACAACGTTTCAGGTAACATGGACAGCTGTAACAGTGTATCTTTAAACAAGGTTTCAGGTAACATGGGCAGTTGTAACCGTGTATCTTTAAACAGGGTTTCATGTAACATGGGCAGTTGTAACAGTGTATCTTTAAACAGGGTTTCATGTAACACGGGCAGTTGTAACAGTGTATCTTTAAACAAGGTTTCAGGTAACACGGGCAGCTGTAACAGTGTATCTTTAAACAAGGTTTCAGGTAACATGGGCAGCTGTAACAGTGTATCTATAAACAGGGTTTCAGGTACCATGGGCAGCTGTAACAGTTTATCTTTAAACAGGGTTTCAGGTAACATGGGCAGTTGTAACAGTGTATCTTTAAACAAGGTTTCAGGTAACATGGGCAGTTGTAACAGTGTATCTTTAAACAGGGTCTTAGGTAACATGGCAGCTGTAACAGTGTATCTTTAAACAACGTTTCAGGTAACATGGACAGCTGTAACAGTGTATCTTTAAACAAGGTTTCAGGTAACACGGGCAGTTGTAACAGTGTATCTTTAAACAAGGTTTCAGGTAACACGGGCAGCTGTAACAGTGTATCTTTAAACAACGTTTCAGGTAACATGGACAGCTGTAACAGTGTATCTTTAAACAACGTTTCAGGTAACATGGACTGCTGTAACAGTGTATCTTTAAACAGGGTTTCAGGTAACATGGTCAGCTGTAACAGTGTATCTTTAAACAAGGTTTCAGGTAACACGGGCAGCTGTAACAGTGTATCTTTAAACAAGGTTTCAGGTAACACGGGCAGCTGTAACAGTGTATCTTTAAACAGGGTTTCAGCTAATATGGTCAGCTGTAAGAGTGTATCTTTAAATAGGGTTTCAGGTAACATGGTCAGCTGTAACAGTGTATCTTTAAACAAGGTTTCAGGTAACACGGGCAGCTGTAACAGTGTATCTTTAAACAAGGTTTCAGGTAACATGGGCAGTTGTAACAGTGTATCTTTAAACAAGGTTTCAGGTAACATGGGCAGTTGTAACAGTGTATCTTTAAACAGGGTTTCAGGTAACATGGCAGCTGTAACAGTGTATCTTTAAACAAGGTTTCAGGTAACATGGGCAGTTGTAACACTGTATCTTTAAACAGGGTTTCAGGTAACATGGGCAGCTGTAACAGTGTATCTTTAAACAGGGTTTCAGGTAACATGGGCAGCTGTAACAGTGTATCTTTAAACAACGTTTCAGGTAACATGGACAGCTGTAACAGTGTATCTTTAAACAAGGTTTCAGGTAACATGGGCAGTTGTAACAGTGTATCTTTAAACAAGGTTTCAGGTAACACGGGCAGCTGTAACAGTGTATCTTTAAACAACGTTTCAGGTAACATGGACAGCTGTAACAGTGTAACTTTAAACAAGGTTTCAGGTAACATGGACTGCTGTAACAGTGTATCTTTAAACAGGGTTTCAGGTAACATGGTCAGCTGTAACAGTGTATATTTAAACAAGGTTTCAGGTAACACGGGCAGCTGTAACAGTGATTCTTTAAACAACGTTTCAGGTAACATGGTAAAGCTGTAACAGTGTATCTTTAAACAAGGTTTCAGGTAACATGGGCAGTTGTAACCGTGTATCTTTAAACAGGGTTTCATGTAACATGGGCAGTTGTAACAGTGTATCTTTAAACAGGGTTTCATATAACATGGGCAGTTGTAACCGTGTATCTTTAAACAAGGTTTCAGGTAACATGGGCAGCTGTAACAGTGTATCTTTAAACATTGTTTCAGGTAACATGGGCAGCTGTAACAGTGTATCTATAAACAGGGTTTCAGGTACCATGGGCAGCTGTAACAGTTTATCTTTAAACAGGGTTTCAGGTAACATGGGCAGTTGTAACAGTGTATCTTTAAACAAGGTTTCAGGTAACATGGGCAGTTGTAACAGTGTATCTTTAAACAGGGTCTCAGGTAACATGGCAGCTGTAACAGTGTATCTTTAAACAAGGTTTCAGGTAACATGGGCAGTTGTAACAGGGTATCTTTAAACAGGGTTTCAGGTGACATGGGCAGCAGTAACAGTGTATCTTTAAACAAGGTTTCAGGTAACATGGGCAGCTGTAACAGTGTATCTTTAAACAAGGTTTCAGGTAACATGGGCAGTTGTAACAGTGTATCTTTAAACAAGGTTTCAGGTAACATGGGCAGTTGTAACAGTGTATCTTTAAACAAGGTTTCAGGTAACATGGGCAGCTGTAACAGTGTATCTTTAAACAAGGTTTCAGGTAACATGGGCAGCTGTAACAGTGTATTTTTAAACAACGTTTCAGGTAACATGGACAGCTGTAAGAGTGTATCTTTAAACAAGGTTCCAGGTAACATGGGCAGCTGTAACAGTGTATTTTTAAACAGGGTTTCAGGTAACATGGGCAGCTGTAACAGTGTATCTTTAAACAGGGTTTCAGGTAACATTGTCAGCTGTAACAGTGTATCTTTAAACAGGGTTTCAGGTAATATGGTCAGCTGTAACAGTGTATCTTTAAATAGGGTTTCAGGTAACATGGTCAGCTGTAACAGTGTATCTTTAAACAAGGTTTCAGGTAACACGGGCAGCTGTAACAGTGTATCTTTAAACAAGGTTTCAGGTAACATGGGCAGTTGTAACAGTGTATCTTTAAACAAGGTTTCAGGTAACATGGTCAGCTGTAACAGTGTATCTTTAAACAAGGTTTCAGTTAACACGGGCAGCTGTAACAGTGTATCTTTAAACAAGGTTTCAGGTAACATGGGCAGTTGTAACAGTGTATCTTTAAACAAGGTTTCAGGTAACATGGGCAGATGTAACAGTGTATCTTTAAACAGGGTTTCAGGTAACATGGCAGCTGTAACAGTGTATCTTTAAACAACGTTTCAGGTAACATGGGCAGTTGTAACAGTGTGTCTTTAAACAGGGTTTCAGGTAACATGGGCAGCTGTAACAGTGTATCTTTAAACAGGGTTTCAGGTAACATGGGCAGCTGTAACAGTGTATCTTTAAACAATGTTTCAGGTAACATGGACAGCTGTAACAGTGTATCTTTAAACAAGGTTTCAGGTAACATGGACTGCTGTAACAGTGTATCTTTAAACAGGGTTTCAGGTAACATGGTCAGCTGTAACAGTGTATCTTTAAACAAGGTTTCAGGTAACACGGGCAGCTGTAACAGTGATTCTTTAAACAACGTTTCAGGTAACATGGACAGCTGTAACAGTGTATCTTTAAACAAGGTTTCAGGTAACATGGGCAGTTGTAACCGTGTATCTTTAAACAAGGTTTCAGGTAACATGGTCAGCTGTAACAGTGTATCTTTAAACAGGGTTTCATGTAACATGGGCAGTTGTAACCGTGTATCTTTAAACAAGGTTTCAGGTAACATGGGCAGCTGTAACAGTGTATCTTTAAACAATGTTTCAGGTAACATGGGCAGCTGTAACAGTGTATCTATAAACAGGGTTTCAGGTACCATGGGCAGCTGTAACTGTTTATCTTTAAACAGGGTTTCAGGTAACATGGGCAGTTGTAACAGTGTATCTTTAAACAAGGTTTCAGGTAACATGGGCAGTTGTAACAGTGTATCTTTAAACAGGGTCTCAGGTAACATGGCAGCTGTAACAGTGTATCTTTAAACAAGGTTTCAGGTAACATGGACAGCTGTAACAGTGTATCTTTAAACAAGGATTCAGGTAACATGGGCAGTTGTAACAGTGTATCTTAAACAAGGTTTCAGGTAACACGGGCAGCTGTAACAGTGTATCTTTAAACAATGTTTCAGGTAACATGGGCAGCTGTAACAGTGTATCTATAAACAGGGTTTCAGGTACCATGGGCAGCTGTAACAGTGTATCTTTAAACAATGTTTCAGGTAACATGGGCAGCTGTAACAGTGTATCTATAAACAGGGTTTCAGGTACCATGGGCAGCTGTAACAGTTTATCTTTAAACAGGGTTTCAGGTAACATGGGCAGTTGTAACAGTGTATCTTTAAACAAGGTTTCAGGTAACATGGGCAGTTGTAACAGTGTATCTTTAAACAGGGTCTCAGGTAACATGGCAGCTGTAACAGTGTATCTTTAAACAAGGTTTCAGGTAACATGGGCAGTTGTAACAGGGTATCTTTAAACAGGGTTTCAGGTGACATGGGCAGCAGTAACAGTGTATCTTTAAACAAGGTTTCAGGTAACATGGGCAGCTGTAACAGTGTATCTTTAAACAAGGTTTCAGGTAACATGGGCAGTTGTAACAGTGTATCTTTAAACAAGGTTTCAGGTAACATGGGCAGTTGTAACAGTGTATCTTTAAACAAGGTTTCAGGTAACATGGGCAGCTGTAACAGTGTATCTTTAAACAAGGTTTCAGGTAACATGGGCAGCTGTAACAGTGTATTTTTAAACAACGTTTCAGGTAACATGGACAGCTGTAAGAGTGTATCTTTAAACAAGGTTCCAGGTAACATGGGCAGCTGTAACAGTGTATTTTTAAACAGGGTTTCAGGTAACATGGGCAGCTGTAACAGTGTATCTTTAAACAGGGTTTCAGGTAACATTGTCAGCTGTAACAGTGTATCTTTAAACAGGGTTTCAGGTAATATGGTCAGCTGTAACAGTGTATCTTTAAATAGGGTTTCAGGTAACATGGTCAGCTGTAACAGTGTATCTTTAAACAAGGTTTCAGGTAACACGGGCAGCTGTAACAGTGTATCTTTAAACAAGGTTTCAGGTAACATGGGCAGTTGTAACAGTGTATCTTTAAACAAGGTTTCAGGTAACATGGTCAGCTGTAACAGTGTATCTTTAAACAAGGTTTCAGGTAACACGGGCAGCTGTAACAGTGTATCTTTAAACAAGGTTTCAGGTAACATGGGCAGTTGTAACAGTGTATCTTTAAACAAGGTTTCAGGTAACATGGGCAGATGTAACAGTGTATCTTTAAACAGGGTTTCAGGTAACATGGCAGCTGTAACAGTGTATCTTTAAACAAGGTTTCAGGTAACATGGGCAGTTGTAACAGTGTGTCTTTAAACAGGGTTTCAGGTAACATGGGCAGCTGTAACAGTGTATCTTTAAACAGGGTTTCAGGTAACATGGGCAGCTGTAACAGTGTATCTTTAAACAACGTTTCAGGTAACATGGACAGCTGTAACAGTGTATCTTTAAACAAGGTTTCAGGTAACATGGCCAGTTGTAACAGTGTATCTTTAAACAAGGTTTCAGGTAACACGGGCAGCTGTAACAGTGTATCTTTAAACAACGTTTCAGGTAACATGGACAGCTGTAACAGTGTATCTTTAAACAAGGTTTCAGGTAACATGGACTGCTGTAACAGTGTATCTTTAAACAGGGTTTCAGGTAACATGGTCAGCTGTAACAGTGTATCTTTAAACAAGGTTTCAGGTAACACGGGCAGCTGTAACAGTGATTCTTTAAACAACGTTTCAGGTAACATGGACAGCTGTAACAGTGTATCTTTAAACAAGGTTTCAGGTAACATGGGCAGTTGTAACCGTGTATCTTTAAACAAGGTTTCAGGTAACATGGTCAGCTGTAACAGTGTATCTTTAAACAGGGTTTCATGTAACATGGGCAGTTGTAACCGTGTATCTTTAAACAAGGTTTCAGGTAACATGGGCAGCTGTAACAGTGTATCTTTAAACAATGTTTCAGGTAACATGGGCAGCTGTAACAGTGTATCTATAAACAGGGTTTCAGGTACCATGGGCAGCTGTAACAGTTTATCTTTAAACAGGGTTTCAGGTAACATGGGCAGTTGTAACAGTGTATCTTTAAACAAGGTTTCAGGTAACATGGGCAGTTGTAACAGTGTATCTTTAAACAGGGTCTCAGGTAACATGGCAGCTGTAACAGTGTATCTTTAAACAAGGTTTCAGGTAACATGGGCAGTTGTAACAGGGTATCTTTAAACAGGGTTTCAGGTGACATGGGCAGCAGTAACAGTGTATCTTTAAACAAGGTTTCAGGTAACATGGGCAGCTGTAACAGTGTATCTTTAAACAAGGTTTCAGGTAACATGGGCAGTTGTAACAGTGTATCTTTAAACAAGGTTTCAGGTAACATGGGCAGTTGTAACAGTGTATCTTTAAACAAGGTTTCAGGTAACATGGGCAGCTGTAACAGTGTATCTTTAAACAAGGTTTCAGGTAACATGGGCAGCTGTAACAGTGTATTTTTAAACAACGTTTCAGGTAACATGGACAGCTGTAAGAGTGTATCTTTAAACAAGGTTCCAGGTAACATGGGCAGCTGTAACAGTGTATCTTTAAACAGGGTTTCAGGTAACATGGGCAGCTGTAACAGTGTATCTTTAAACAGGGTTTCAGGTAACATGGGCAGCTGTAACAGTGTATCTTTAAACAGGGTTTCAGGTAATATGGTCAGCTGTAACAGTGTATCTTTAAATAGGGTTTCAGGTAACATGGTCAGCTGTAACAGTGTATCTTTAAACAAGGTTTCAGGTAACACGGGCAGCTGTAACAGTGTATCTTTAAACAAGGTTTCAGGTAACATGGGCAGTTGTAACAGTGTATCTTTAAACAAGGTTTCAGGTAACATGGTCAGCTGTAACAGTGTATCTTTAAACAAGGTTTCAGGTAACACGGGCAGCTGTAACAGTGTATCTTTAAACAAGGTTTCAGGTAACATGGGCAGTTGTAACAGTGTATCTTTAAACAAGGTTTCAGGTAACATGGGCAGTTGTAACAGTGTATCTTTAAACAGGGTTTCAGGTAACATGGCAGCTGTAACAGTGTATCTTTAAACAAGGTTTCAGGTAACATGGGCAGTTGTAACAGTGTATCTTTAAACAGGGTTTCAGGTAACATGGGCAGCTGTAACAGTGTATCTTTAAACAGGGTTTCAGGTAACATGGGCAGCTGTAACAGTGTATCTTTAAACAACGTTTCAGGTAACATGGACAGCTGTAACAGTGTATCTTTAAACAAGGTTTCAGGTAACATGGGCAGTTGTAACAGTGTATCTTTAAACAAGGTTTCAGGTAACACGGGCAGCTGTAACAGTGTATCTTTAAACAACGTTTCAGGTAACATGGACAGCTGTAACAGTGTATCTTTAAACAAGGTTTCAGGTAACATGGACTGCTGTAACAGTGTATCTTTAAACAGGGTTTCAGGTAACATGGTCAGCTGTAACAGTGTATCTTTAAACAAGGTTTCAGGTAACACGGGCAGCTGTAACAGTGATTCTTTAAACAACGTTTCAGGTAACATGGACAGCTGTAACAGTGTATCTTTAAACAAGGTTTCAGGTAACATGGGCAGTTGTAACCGTGTATCTTTAAACAAGGTTTCAGGTAACATGGTCAGCTGTAACAGTGTATCTTTAAACAGGGTTTCATGTAACATGGGCAGTTGTAACCGTGTATCTTTAAACAAGGTTTCAGGTAACATGGGCAGCTGTAACAGTGTATCTTTAAACAATGTTTCAGGTAACATGGGCAGCTGTAACAGTGTATCTATAAACAGGGTTTCAGGTACCATGGGCAGCTGTAACAGTTTATCTTTAAACAGGGTTTCAGGTAACATGGGCAGTTGTAACAGTGTATCTTTAAACAAGGTTTCAGGTAACATGGGCAGTTGTAACAGTGTATCTTTAAACAGGGTCTCAGGTAACATGGCAGCTGTAACAGTGTATCTTTAAACAAGGTTTCAGGTAACATGGACAGCTGTAACAGTGTATCTTTAAACAAGGTTTCAGGTAACATGGGCAGTTGTAACAGTGTATCTTTAAACAAGGTTTCAGGTAACACGGGCAGCTGTAACAGTGTATCTTTAAACAATGTTTCAGGTAACATGGGCAGCTGTAACAGTGTATCTATAAACAGGGTTTCAGGTACCATGGGCAGCTGTAACAGTTTATCTTTAAACAGGGTTTCAGGTAACATGGGCAGTTGTAACAGTGTATCTTTAAACAAGGTTTCAGGTAACATGGGCAGTTGTAACAGTGTATCTTTAAACAGGGTCTCAGGTAACATGGCAGCTGTAACAGTGTATCTTTAAACAACGTTTCAGGTAACATGGACAGCTGTAACAGTGTATCTTTAAACAAGGTTTCAGGTAACATGGGCAGTTGTAACAGTGTATCTTTAAACAAGGTTTCAGGTAACACGGGCAGCTGTAACAGTGTATCTTTAAACAACGTTTCAGGTAACATGGACAGCTGTAACAGTGTATCTTTAAACAACGTTTCAGGTAACATGGACTGCTGTAACAGTGTATCTTTAAACAGGGTTTCAGGTAACATGGTCAGCTGTAACAGTGTATCTTTAAACAAGGTTTCAGGTAACACGGGCAGCTGTAACAGTGTATCTTTAAACAAGGTTTCAGGTAATATGGTCAGCTGTAAGAGTGTATCTTTAAATAGGGTTTCAGGTAACATGGTCAGCTGTAACAGTGTATCTTTAAACAAGGTTTCAGGTAACACGGGCAGCTGTAACAGTGTATCTTTAAACAAGGTTTCAGGTAACATGGGCAGTTGTAACAGTGTATCTTTAAACAAGGTTTCAGGTAACATGGGCAGTTTAACAGTGTATCTTTAAACAGGGTTTCAGGTAACATGGCAGCTGTAACAGTGTATCTTTAAACAAGGTTTCAGGTAACATGGGCAGCTGTAACAGTGTATCTTTAAACAAGGGTTTCAGGTAACATGGGCAGCTGTAACAGTGTATCTTTAAACAGGGTTTCAGGTAACATGGGCAGCTGTAACAGTGTATCTTTAAACAAGGTTTCAGGTAACATGGGCAGCTGTAACAGTGTATCTTTAAACAGGGTTTCAGCTAACATGGGCAGCTGTAACAGTGTATCTTTAAACCACGTTTCAGGTAACATGGACAGCTGTAACAGTGTATCTTTAAACAAGGTTTCAGGTAACATGGGCAGTTGTAACAGTGTATCTTTAAACAAGGTTTCAGGTAACACGGGCAGCTGTAACAGTGTATCTTTAAACAACGTTTCAGGTAACATGGACAGCTGTAACAGTGTATCTTTAAACAAGGTTTCAGGTAACACGGACTGCTGTAACAGTGTATCTTTAAACAGGGTTTCAGGTAACATGGTCAGCTGTAACAGTGTATCTTTAAACAAGGTTTCAGGTAACACGGGCAGCTGTAACAGTGATTCTTTAAACAACGTTTCAGGTAACATGGACAGCTGTAACAGTGTATCTTTAAACAAGGTTTCAGGTAACATGGGCAGTTGTAACCGTGTATCTTTAAACAAGGTTTCAGGTAACATGGTCAGCTGTAACAGTGTATCTTTAAACAGGGTTTCATGTAACATGGGCAGTTGTAACCGTGTATCTTTAAACAAGGTTTCAGGTAACATGGGCAGCTGTAACAGTGTATCTTTAAACAATGATTCAGGTAACATGGGCAGCTGTAACAGTGTATCTATAAACAGGGTTTCAGGTACCATGGGCAGCTGTAACAGTTTATCTTTAAACAGGGTTTCAGGTAACATGGGCAGTTGTAACAGTGTATCTTTAAACAAGGTTTCAGGTAACATGGGCAGTTGTAACAGTGTATCTTTAAACAGGGTCTCAGGTAACATGGCAGCTGTAACAGTGTATCTTTAAACAAGGTTTCAGGTAACATGGACAGCTGTAACAGTGTATCTTTAAACAAGGTTTCAGGTAACATGGGCAGTTGTAACAGTGTATCTTTAAACAAGGTTTCAGGTAACACGGGCAGCTGTAACAGTGTATCTTTAAACAATGTTTCAGGTAACATGGGCAGCTGTAACAGTGTATCTATAAACAGGGTTTCAGGTACCATGGGCAGCTGTAACAGTTTATCTTTAAACAGGGTTTCAGGTAACATGGGCAGTTGTAACAGTGTATCTTTAAACAAGGTTTCAGGTAACATGGGCAGTTGTAACAGTGTATCTTTAAACAGGGTCTCAGGTAACATGGCAGCTGTAACAGTGTATCTTTAAACAACATTTCAGGTAACATGGACAGCTGTAACAGTGTATCTTTAAACAAGGTTTCAGGTAACATGGGCAGTTGTAACAGTGTATCTTTAAACAAGGTTTCAGGTAACACGGGCAGCTGTAACAGTGTATCTTTAAACAACGTTTCAGGTAACATGGACAGCTGTAACAGTGTATCTTTAAACAACGTTTCAGATAACATGGACTGCTGTAACAGTGTATCTTTAAACAGGGTTTCAGGTAACATGGTCAGCTGTAACAGTGTATCTTTAAACAAGGTTTCAGGTAACACGGGCAGCTGTAACAGTGTATCTTTAAACAAGGTTTCAGGTAACACGGGCAGCTGTAACAGTGTATCTTTAAACAGGGTTTCAGGTAATATGGTCAGCTGTAAGAGTGTATCTTTAAATAGGGTTTCAGGTAACATGGTCAGCTGTAACAGTGTATCTTTAAACAAGGTTTCAGGTAACACGGGCAGCTGTAACAGTGTATCTTTAAACAAGGTTTCAGGTAACATGGGCAGTTGTAACAGTGTATCTTTAAACAAGGTTTCAGGTAACATGGGCAGTTGTAACAGTGTATCTTTAAACAGGGTTTCAGGTAACATGGCAGCTGTAACAGTGTATCTTTAAACAAGGTTTCAGGTAACATGGGCAGTTGTAACACTGTATCTTTAAACAGGGTTTCAGGTAACATGGGCAGCTGTAACAGTGTATCTTTAAACAGGGTTTCAGGTAACATGGGCAGCTGTAACAGTGTATCTTTAAACAACGTTTCAGGTAACATGGACAGCTGTAACAGTGTATCTTTAAACAGGGTTTCATGTAACATGGGCAGTTGTAACCGTGTATCTTTAAACAAGGTTTCAGGTAACATGGGCAGCTGTAACAGTGTATCTTTAAACAATGTTTCAGGTAACATGGGCAGCTGTAACAGTGTATCTATAAACAGGGTTTCAGGTACCACGGGCAGCTGTAACAGTGTATCTTTAAACAATGTTTCAGGTAACATGGGCAGCTGTAACAGTGTATCTATAAACAGGGTTTCAGGTACCATGGGCAGCTGTAACAGTTTATCTTTAAACAGGGTTTCAGGTAACATGGGCAGTTGTAACAGTGTATCTTTAAACAAGGTTTCAGGTAACATGGGCAGTTGTAACAGTGTATCTTTAAACAGGGTCTCAGGTAACATGGCAGCTGTAACAGTGTATCTTTAAACAACATTTCAGGTAACATGGACAGCTGTAACAGTGTATCTTTAAACAAGGTTTCAGGTAACATGGGCAGTTGTAACAGTGTATCTTTAAACAAGGTTTCAGGTAACACGGGCAGCTGTAACAGTGTATCTTTAAACAACGTTTCAGGTAACATGGACAGCTGTAACAGTGTATCTTTAAACAACGTTTCAGATAACATGGACTGCTGTAACAGTGTATTTTTAAACAACGTTTCAGGTAACATGGACAGCTGTAAGAGTGTATCTTTAAACAAGGTTCCAGGTAACATGGGCAGCTGTAACAGTGTATCTTTAAACAGGGTTTCAGGTAACATGGGCAGCTGTAACAGTGTATCTTTAAACAGGGTTTCAGGTAACATTGTCAGCTGTAACAGTGTATCTTTAAACAGGGTTTCAGGTAATATGGTCAGCTGTAACAGTGTATCTTTAAATAGGGTTTCAGGTAACATGGTCAGCTGTAACAGTGTATCTTTAAACAAGGTTTCAGGTAACACGGGCAGCTGTAACAGTGTATCTTTAAACAAGGTTTCAGGTAACATGGGCAGTTGTAACAGTGTATCTTTAAACAAGGTTTCAGGTAACATGGTCAGCTGTAACAGTGTATCTTTAAACAAGGTTTCAGGTAACACGGGCAGCTGTAACAGTGTATCTTTAAACAAGGTTTCAGGTAACATGGGCAGTTGTAACAGTGTATCTTTAAACAAGGTTTCAGGTAACATGGGCAGTTGTAACAGTGTATCTTTAAACAGGGTTTCAGGTAACATGGCAGCTGTAACAGTGTATCTTTAAACAGGGTTTCAGGTAACATGGGCAGCTGTAACAGTGTATCTTTAAACAACGTTTCAGGTAACATGGACAGCTGTAACAGTGTGTCTTTAAACAGGGTTTCAGGTAACATGGGCAGCTGTAACAGTGTATCTTTAAACAAGGTTTCAGGTAACATGGGCAGCTGTAACAGTGTATCTTTAAACAGGGTTTCAGCTAACATGGGCAGCTGTAACAGTGTATCTTTAAACCACGTTTCAGGTAACATGGACAGCTGTAACAGTGTATCTTTAAACAAGGTTTCAGGTAACATGGGCAGTTGTAACAGTGTATCTTTAAACAAGGTTTCAGGTAACACGGGCAGCTGTAACAGTGTATCTTTAAACAACGTTTCAGGTAACATGGACAGCTGTAACAGTGTATCTTTAAACAAGGTTTCAGGTAACACGGACTGCTGTAACAGTGTATCTTTAAACAGGGTTTCAGGTAACATGGTCAGCTGTAACAGTGTATCTTTAAACAAGGTTTCAGGTAACACGGGCAGCTGTAACAGTGATTCTTTAAACAACGTTTCAGGTAACATGGACAGCTGTAACAGTGTATCTTTAAACAAGGTTTCAGGTAACATGGGCAGTTGTAACCGTGTATCTTTAAACAAGGTTTCAGGTAACATGGTCAGCTGTAACAGTGTATCTTTAAACAGGGTTTCATGTAACATGGGCAGTTGTAACCGTGTATCTTTAAACAAGGTTTCAGGTAACATGGGCAGCTGTAACAGTGTATCTTTAAACAATGATTCAGGTAACATGGGCAGCTGTAACAGTGTATCTATAAACAGGGTTTCAGGTACCATGGGCAGCTGTAACAGTTTATCTTTAAACAGGGTTTCAGGTAACATGGGCAGTTGTAACAGTGTATCTTTAAACAAGGTTTCAGGTAACATGGGCAGTTGTAACAGTGTATCTTTAAACAGGGTCTCAGGTAACATGGCAGCTGTAACAGTGTATCTTTAAACAAGGTTTCAGGTAACATGGACAGCTGTAACAGTGTATCTTTAAACAAGGTTTCAGGTAACATGGGCAGTTGTAACAGTGTATCTTTAAACAAGGTTTCAGGTAACACGGGCAGCTGTAACAGTGTATCTTTAAACAATGTTTCAGGTAACATGGGCAGCTGTAACAGTGTATCTATAAACAGGGTTTCAGGTACCATGGGCAGCTGTAACAGTTTATCTTTAAACAGGGTTTCAGGTAACATGGGCAGTTGTAACAGTGTATCTTTAAACAAGGTTTCAGGTAACATGGGCAGTTGTAACAGTGTATCTTTAAACAGGGTCTCAGGTAACATGGCAGCTGTAACAGTGTATCTTTAAACAACATTTCAGGTAACATGGACAGCTGTAACAGTGTATCTTTAAACAAGGTTTCAGGTAACATGGGCAGTTGTAACAGTGTATCTTTAAACAAGGTTTCAGGTAACACGGGCAGCTGTAACAGTGTATCTTTAAACAACGTTTCAGGTAACATGGACAGCTGTAACAGTGTATCTTTAAACAACGTTTCAGATAACATGGACTGCTGTAACAGTGTATCTTTAAACAGGGTTTCAGGTAACATGGTCAGCTGTAACAGTGTATCTTTAAACAAGGTTTCAGGTAACACGGGCAGCTGTAACAGTGTATCTTTAAACAAGGTTTCAGGTAACACGGGCAGCTGTAACAGTGTATCTTTAAACAGGGTTTCAGGTAATATGGTCAGCTGTAAGAGTGTATCTTTAAATAGGGTTTCAGGTAACATGGTCAGCTGTAACAGTGTATCTTTAAACAAGGTTTCAGGTAACACGGGCAGCTGTAACAGTGTATCTTTAAACAAGGTTTCAGGTAACATGGGCAGTTGTAACAGTGTATCTTTAAACAAGGTTTCAGGTAACATGGGCAGTTGTAACAGTGTATCTTTAAACAGGGTTTCAGGTAACATGGCAGCTGTAACAGTGTATCTTTAAACAAGGTTTCAGGTAACATGGGCAGTTGTAACACTGTATCTTTAAACAGGGTTTCAGGTAACATGGGCAGCTGTAACAGTGTATCTTTAAACAGGGTTTCAGGTAACATGGGCAGCTGTAACAGTGTATCTTTAAACAACGTTTCAGGTAACATGGACAGCTGTAACAGTGTATCTTTAAACAGGGTTTCATGTAACATGGGCAGTTGTAACCGTGTATCTTTAAACAAGGTTTCAGGTAACATGGGCAGCTGTAACAGTGTATCTTTAAACAATGTTTCAGGTAACATGGGCAGCTGTAACAGTGTATCTATAAACAGGGTTTCAGGTACCACGGGCAGCTGTAACAGTGTATCTTTAAACAATGTTTCAGGTAACATGGGCAGCTGTAACAGTGTATCTATAAACAGGGTTTCAGGTACCATGGGCAGCTGTAACAGTTTATCTTTAAACAGGGTTTCAGGTAACATGGGCAGTTGTAACAGTGTATCTTTAAACAAGGTTTCAGGTAACATGGGCAGTTGTAACAGTGTATCTTTAAACAGGGTCTCAGGTAACATGGCAGCTGTAACAGTGTATCTTTAAACAACATTTCAGGTAACATGGACAGCTGTAACAGTGTATCTTTAAACAAGGTTTCAGGTAACATGGGCAGTTGTAACAGTGTATCTTTAAACAAGGTTTCAGGTAACACGGGCAGCTGTAACAGTGTATCTTTAAACAACGTTTCAGGTAACATGGACAGCTGTAACAGTGTATCTTTAAACAACGTTTCAGATAACATGGACTGCTGTAACAGTGTATCTTTAAACAGGGTTTCAGGTAACATGGTCAGCTGTAACAGTGTATCTTTAAACAAGGTTTCAGGTAACACGGGCAGCTGTAACAGTGTATCTTTAAACAAGGTTTCAGGTAACACGGGCAGCTGTAACAGTGTATCTTTAAACAGGGTTTCAGGTAATATGGTCAGCTGTAAGAGTGTATCTTTAAATAGGGTTTCAGGTAACATGGTCAGCTGTAACAGTGTATCTTTAAACAAGGTTTCAGGTAACACGGGCAGCTGTAACAGTGTATCTTTAAACAAGGTTTCAGGTAACATGGGCAGTTGTAACAGTGTATCTTTAAACAAGGTTTCAGGTAACATGGGCAGTTGTAACAGTGTATCTTTAAACAGGGTTTCAGGTAACATGGCAGCTGTAACAGTGTATCTTTAAACAAGGTTTCAGGTAACATGGGCAGTTGTAACACTGTATCTTTAAACAGGGTTTCAGGTAACATGGGCAGCTGTAACAGTGTATCTTTAAACAGGGTTTCAGGTAACATGGGCAGCTGTAACAGTGTATCTTTAAACAACGTTTCAGGTAACATGGACAGCTGTAACAGTGTATCTTTAAACAGGGTTTCATGTAACATGGGCAGTTGTAACCGTGTATCTTTAAACAAGGTTTCAGGTAACATGGGCAGCTGTAACAGTGTATCTTTAAACAATGTTTCAGGTAACATGGGCAGCTGTAACAGTGTATCTATAAACAGGGTTTCAGGTACCATGGGCAGCTGTAACAGTTTATCTTTAAACAGGGTTTCAGGTAACATGGGCAGTTGTAACAGTGTATCTTTAAACAAGGTTTCAGGTAACATGGGCAGTTGTAACAGTGTATCTTTAAACAGGGTCTCAGGTAACATGGCAGCTGTAACAGTGTATCTTTAAACAAGGTTTCAGGTAACATGGGCAGTTGTAACAGGGTATCTTTAAACAGGGTTTCAGGTAACATGGGCAGCTGTAACAGTGTATTTTTAAACAACGTTTCAGGTAACATGGACAGCTGTAAGAGTGTATCTTTAAACAAGGTTCCAGGTAACATGGGCAGCTGTAACAGTGTATCTTTAAACAGGGTTTCAGGTAACATGGGCAGCTGTAACAGTGTATCTTTAAACAGGGTTTCAGGTAACATTGTCAGCTGTAACAGTGTATCTTTAAACAGGGTTTCAGGTAATATGGTCAGCTGTAACAGTGTATCTTTAAATAGGGTTTCAGGTAACATGGTCAGCTGTAACAGTGTATCTTTAAACAAGGTTTCAGGTAACACGGGCAGCTGTAACAGTGTATCTTTAAACAAGGTTTCAGGTAACATGGGCAGTTGTAACAGTGTATCTTTAAACAGGGTTTCAGGTAACATGGCAGCTGTAACAGTGTATCTTTAAACAAGGTTTCAGGTAACATGGGCAGCTGTAACAGTGTATCTTTAAACAATGTTTCAGGTAACATGGGCAGCTGTAACAGTGTATCTATAAACAGGGTTTCAGGTACCATGGGCAGCTGTAACAGTGTATCTTTAAACAATGTTTCAGGTAACATGGGCAGCTGTAACAGTGTATCTATAAACAGGGTTTCAGGTACCATGGGCAGCTGTAACAGTTTATCTTTAAACAGGGTTTCAGGTAACATGGGCAGTTGTAACAGTGTATCTTTAAACAAGGTTTCAGGTAACATGGGCAGTTGTAACAGTGTATCTTTAAACAGGGTCTCAGGTAACATGGCAGCTGTAACAGTGTATCTTTAAACAACATTTCAGGTAACATGGACAGCTGTAACAGTGTATCTTTAAACAAGGTTTCAGGTAACATGGGCAGTTGTAACAGTGTATCTTTAAACAAGGTTTCAGGTAACACGGGCAGCTGTAACAGTGTATCTTTAAACAACGTTTCAGGTAACATGGACAGCTGTAACAGTGTATCTTTAAACAACGTTTCAGATAACATGGACTGCTGTAACAGTGTATCTTTAAACAGGGTTTCAGGTAACATGGTCAGCTGTAACAGTGTATCTTTAAACAAGGTTTCAGGTAACACGGGCAGCTGTAACAGTGTATCTTTAAACAAGGTTTCAGGTAACACGGGCAGCTGTAACAGTGTATCTTTAAACAGGGTTTCAGGTAATATGGTCAGCTGTAAGAGTGTATCTTTAAATAGGGTTTCAGGTAACATGGTCAGCTGTAACAGTGTATCTTTAAACAAGGTTTCAGGTAACACGGGCAGCTGTAACAGTGTATCTTTAAACAAGGTTTCAGGTAACATGGGCAGTTGTAACAGTGTATCTTTAAACAAGGTTTCAGGTAACATGGGCAGTTGTAACAGTGTATCTTTAAACAGGGTTTCAGGTAACATGGCAGCTGTAACAGTGTATCTTTAAACAAGGTTTCAGGTAACATGGGCAGTTGTAACACTGTATCTTTAAACAGGGTTTCAGGTAACATGGGCAGCTGTAACAGTGTATCTTTAAACAGGGTTTCAGGTAACATGGGCAGCTGTAACAGTGTATCTTTAAACAACGTTTCAGGTAACATGGACAGCTGTAACAGTGTATCTTTAAACAGGGTTTCATGTAACATGGGCAGTTGTAACCGTGTATCTTTAAACAAGGTTTCAGGTAACATGGGCAGCTGTAACAGTGTATCTTTAAACAATGTTTCAGGTAACATGGGCAGCTGTAACAGTGTATCTATAAACAGGGTTTCAGGTACCATGGGCAGCTGTAACAGTTTATCTTTAAACAGGGTTTCAGGTAACATGGGCAGTTGTAACAGTGTATCTTTAAACAAGGTTTCAGGTAACATGGGCAGTTGTAACAGTGTATCTTTAAACAGGGTCTCAGGTAACATGGCAGCTGTAACAGTGTATCTTTAAACAAGGTTTCAGGTAACATGGGCAGTTGTAACAGGGTATCTTTAAACAGGGTTTCAGGTAACATGGGCAGCTGTAACAGTGTATTTTTAAACAACGTTTCAGGTAACATGGACAGCTGTAAGAGTGTATCTTTAAACAAGGTTCCAGGTAACATGGGCAGCTGTAACAGTGTATCTTTAAACAGGGTTTCAGGTAACATGGGCAGCTGTAACAGTGTATCTTTAAACAGGGTTTCAGGTAACATTGTCAGCTGTAACAGTGTATCTTTAAACAGGGTTTCAGGTAATATGGTCAGCTGTAACAGTGTATCTTTAAATAGGGTTTCAGGTAACATGGTCAGCTGTAACAGTGTATCTTTAAACAAGGTTTCAGGTAACACGGGCAGCTGTAACAGTGTATCTTTAAACAAGGTTTCAGGTAACATGGGCAGTTGTAACAGTGTATCTTTAAACAGGGTTTCAGGTAACATGGCAGCTGTAACAGTGTATCTTTAAACAAGGTTTCAGGTAACATGGGCAGTTGTAACAGTGTATCTTTAAACAGGGTTTCAGGTAACATGGGCAGCCGTAACAGTGTATATTTAAACAAGGTTTCAGGTAATATGGTCAGCTGTAACAGTGTATCTTTAAATAGGGTTTCAGGTAACATGGTCAGCTGTAACAGTGTATCTTTAAACAAGGTTTCAGGTAACACGGGCAGCTGTAACAGTGTATCTTTAAACAAGGTTTCAGGTAACATGGGCAGTTGTAACAGAGTATCTTTAAACAAGGTTTCAGGTAACATGGGCAGTTGTAACAGTGTATCTTTAAACAAGGTTTCAGGTAACATGGGCAGTTGTAACAGTGTATCTTTAAACAAGGTTTCAGGTAACATGGGCAGCTGTAACAGTGTATCTTTAAACAAGGTTTCAGGTAACATGGGCAGCTGTAACAGTGTATTCTTAAACAACGTTTCAGGTAACATGGACAGCTGTAAGAGTGTACCTTTAAACAAGGTTCCAGGTAACACGGGCAGCTGTAACAGTGTAATTTTAAACAGGGTTTCAGGTAACATGGGCAGCTGTAACAGTGTATCTTTAAACAGGGTTTCAGGTAACATTGTCAGCTGTAACAGTGTATCTTTAAACAGGGTTTCAGGTAACATGGTCAGCTGTAACAGTGTATCTTTAAACAGGGTTTCAGGTAACATGGGCAGTTGTAACAGTGTATCTTTAAACAAGGTTTCAGGTAACATGGGCAGCTGTAACAGTGTATCTTTAAACAATGTTTCAGGTAACATGGACAGCTGTAACAGTGTATCTTTAAACAAGGTTTCAGGTAACATGGGCAGTTGTAACAGTGTATCTTTAAACAAGGTTGCAGGTAACACGGGCAGCTGTAACAGTGTATCTTTAAACAACGTTTCAGGTAACATGGACAGCTGTAACAGTGTATCTTTAAACAAGGTTTCAGGTAACATGGGCAGTTGTAACAGTGTATCTTTAAACAGGGTTTCAGGTAACATGGGCAGCCGTAACAGTGTATATTTAAACAAGGTTTCAGGTAATATGGTCAGCTGTAACAGTGTATCTTTAAATAGGGTTTCAGGTAACATGGTCAGCTGTAACAGTGTATCTTTAAACAAGGTTTCAGGTAACACGGGCAGCTGTAACAGTGTATCTTTAAACAAGGTTTCAGGTAACATGGGCAGTTGTAACAGAGTATCTTTAAACAAGGTTTCAGGTAACATGGGCAGTTGTAACAGTGTATCTTTAAACAAGGTTTCAGGTAACATGGGCAGTTGTAACAGTGTATCTTTAAACAAGGTTTCAGGTAACATGGGCAGCTGTAACAGTGTATCTTTAAACAAGGTTTCAGGTAACATGGGCAGCTGTAACAGTGTATTCTTAAACAACGTTTCAGGTAACATGGACAGCTGTAAGAGTGTACCTTTAAACAAGGTTCCAGGTAACACGGGCAGCTGTAACAGTGTATTTTTAAACAGGGTTTCAGGTAACATGGGCAGCTGTAACAGTGTATCTTTAAACAGGGTTTCAGGTAACATTGTCAGCTGTAACAGTGTATCTTTAAACAGGGTTTCAGGTAACATGGTCAGCTGTAACAGTGTATCTTTAAACAGGGTTTCAGGTAACATGGGCAGTTGTAACAGTGTATCTTTAAACAAGGTTTCAGGTAACATGGGCAGCTGTAACAGTGTATCTTTAAACAATGTTTCAGGTAACATGGACAGCTGTAACAGTGTATCTTTAAACAAGGTTTCAGGTAACATGGGCAGTTGTAACAGTGTATCTTTAAACAAGGTTGCAGGTAACACGGGCAGCTGTAACAGTGTATCTTTAAACAACGTTTCAGGTAACATGGACAGCTGTAACAGTGTATCTTTAAACAAAGTTTCAGGTAACATGGACAGCTGTAACAGTGTATCTTTAAACAGGGTTTCAGGTAACATGGTCAGCTGTAACAGTGTATCTTTAAACAAGGTTTCAGGTAACACGGGCAGCTGTAACAGTGTATCTTTAAACAACGTTTCAGGTAACATGGACAGCTGTAACAGTGTATCTTTAAACAGGGTTTCAGGTACCATGGGCAGCTGTAACAGTTTATCTTTAAACAGGGTTTCAGGTAACATGGGCAGCTGTAACACTGTATCTTTAAACAAGGTTTCAGGTAACATGGGCAGTTGTAACAGTGTATCTTTAAACAGGGTTTCAGGTAACATGGCAGCTGTAACAGTGTATCTTTAAACAAGGTTTCAGGTAACATGGGCAGTTGTAACAGTGTATCTTTAAACAGGGTTTCAGGTAACATGGCAGCTGTAACAGTGTATCTTTAAACAAGGTTTCAGGTAACATGGGCAGTTGTAACAGTGTATCTTTAAACAGGGTTTCAGGTAACATGGGTAGCTGTAACAGTGTATCTTTAAACAAGGTTTCAGGTAAAATGGGCAGCTGTAACAGTGTATCTTTAAACAAGGTTTCAGGTAACATGGGCAGTTGTAACAGTGTATCTTTAAACAAGGTTTCAGGTAACATGGGCAGCTGTAACAGTGTATCTTTAAACAAGGTTTCAGGTAACATGGTCAGCTGTAACAGTGTATTTTTAAACAACGTTTCAGGTAACATGGACAGCTGTAAGAGTGTATCTTTAAACAAGGTTCCAGGTAACACGGGCAGCTGTAACAGTGTATCTTTAAACAGGGTTTCAGGTAACATGGGCAGCTGTAACAGTGTATCTTTAAACAGGGTTTCAGGTAACATTGTCAGCTGTAACAGTGTATCTTTAAACAGGGTTTCAGGTAATATGGTCAGCTGTAACAGTGTATCTTTAAAGAGGGTTTCAGGTAACACGGGCAGTTGTAACAGTGTATCTTTAAACAATGTTTCAGGTAACATGGGCAGCTGTAACAGTGTATCTTTAAACAAGGTTTCAGGTAACACGGGCAGCTGTAGCAGTGTATCTTTAAACAAGGTTTCAGGTAACATGGGCAGTTGTAACAGTGTATCTTTAAACAAGGTTTCAGGTAACATGGGCAGTTGTAACAGTGTATCTTTAAACAGGGTTTCAGGTAACATGGCAGCTGTAACAGTGTATCTTTAAACAAGGTTTCAGGTAACATGGGCAGTTGTAACAGTGTATCTTTAAACAGGGTTTCAGGTAACATGGGCAGCTGTAACAGTGTATCTTTAAACAAGGTTTCAGGTAACATGGGCAGCTGTAACAGAGTATCTTTAAACAAGGTTTCAGGTAACATGGGCAGTTGTAACAGTGTATCTTTAAACAAGGTTTCAGGTAACATGGGCAGTTGTAACAGTGTATCTTTAAACAAGGTTTCAGGTAACATGGGCAGCTCTAACAGTGTATCTTTAAACAGGGTTTCAGGTAACATGGGCAGTTGTAACAGTGTATCTTTAAACAAGGTTTCAGGTAACATGGGCAGCTGTAACAGTGTATCTTTAAACAGGGTTTCAGGTAACATGGGCAGCTGTAACAGTGTATCTTTAAACAACGTTTCAGGTAACATGGACAGCTGTAACAGTGTATCTTTAAACAGGGTTTCATGTAACATGGGCAGTTGTAACCGTGTATCTTTAAACAAGGTTTCAGGTAACACGGGCAGCTGTAACAGTGTATCTTTAAACAGCGTTTCAGGTAACATGGACAGCTGTAACAGTGTATCTTTAAACAAGGTTTCAGGTAACATGGACAGCTGTAACAGTGTATCTTTAAACAGGGTTTCAGGTAACATGGTCAGCTGTAACAGTGTATCTTTAAACAAGGTTTCAGGTAACACGGGCAGCTGTAACAGTGTATCTTTAAACAACGTTTCAGGTAACATGGACAGCTGTAACAGTGTATCTTTAAACAAGGTTTCAGGTAACATGGGCAGTTGTAACCGTGTATCTTTAAACAAGGTTTCAGGTAACATGGTCAGCTGTAACAGTGTATCTTTAAACAGGGTTCCATGTAACATGGGCAGTTGTAACCGTGTATCTTTAAACAAGGTTTCAGGTAACATGGGCAGCTGTAACATTGTATCTTTAAACAATGTTTCATGTAACATGGGCAGCTGTAACAGTGTATCTTTAAACAAGGTTTCAGGTAACATGGGCAGTTGTAACAGTGTATCTTTAAACAGGGTTTCAGGTAACATGGGCAGCTGTAACAGTGTATCTTTAAACAAGGTTTCAGGTAACATGGGCAGCTGTAACAGAGTATCTTTAAACAAGGTTTCAGGTAACATGGGCAGTTGTAACAGTGTATCTTTAAACAAGGTTTCAGGTAACATGGGCAGTTGTAACAGTGTATCTTTAAACAAGGTTTCAGGTAACATGGGCAGCTCTAACAGTGTATCTTTAAACAGGGTTTCAGGTAACATGGGCAGTTGTAACAGTGTATCTTTAAACAAGGTTTCAGGTAACATGGGCAGCTGTAACAGTGTATCTTTAAACAGGGTTTCAGGTAACATGGGCAGCTGTAACAGTGTATCTTTAAACAACGTTTCAGGTAACATGGACAGCTGTAACAGTGTATCTTTAAACAGGGTTTCATGTAACATGGGCAGTTGTAACCGTGTATCTTTAAACAAGGTTTCAGGTAACACGGGCAGCTGTAACAGTGTATCTTTAAACAGCGTTTCAGGTAACATGGACAGCTGTAACAGTGTATCTTTAAACAAGGTTTCAGGTAACATGGACAGCTGTAACAGTGTATCTTTAAACAGGGTTTCAGGTAACATGGTCAGCTGTAACAGTGTATCTTTAAACAAGGTTTCAGGTAACACGGGCAGCTGTAACAGTGTATCTTTAAACAACGTTTCAGGTAACATGGACAGCTGTAACAGTGTATCTTTAAACAAGGTTTCAGGTAACATGGTCAGCTGTAACAGTGTATCTTTAAACAGGGTTCCATGTAACATGGGCAGTTGTAACCGTGTATCTTTAAACAAGGTTTCAGGTAACATGGGCAGCTGTAACATTGTATCTTTAAACAATGTTTCATGTAACATGGGCAGCTGTAACAGTGTATCTTTAAACAGGGTTTCAGGTACCATGGGCAGCTGTAACAGTTTATCTTTAAACAGGGTTTCAGGTAACATGGGCACTTGTAACAGTGTATCTTTAAACAAGGTTTCAGGTAACATGGGCAGTTGTAACAGTGTATCTTTAAACAGGGTTTCAGGTAACATGGCAGCTGTAACAGTGTATCTTTAAACAAGGTTTCAGGTAACATGGGCAGTTGTAACAGTGTATCTTTAAACAGGGTTTCAGGTAACATGGGCAGCTGTAACAGTGTATCTTTAAACAACGTTTCAGGTAACATGGACAGCTGTAACAGTGTATCTTTAAACAGGGTTTCATGTAACATGGGCAGTTGTAACCGTGTATCTTTAAACAAGGTTTCAGGTAACACGGGCAGCTGTAACAGTGTATCTTTAAACAGCGTTTCAGGTAACATGGACAGCTGTAACAGTGTATCTTTAAACAAGGTTTCAGGTAACATGGACAGCTGTAACAGTGTATCTTTAAACAGGGTTTCAGGTAACATGGTCAGCTGTAACAGTGTATCTTTAAACAAGGTTTCAGGTAACACGGGCAGCTGTAACAGTGTATCTTTAAACAACGTTTCAGGTAACATGGACAGCTGTAACAGTGTATCTTTAAACAAGGTTTCAGGTAACATGGGCAGTTGTAACCGTGTATCTTTAAACAAGGTTTCAGGTAACATGGTCAGCTGTAACAGTGTATCTTTAAACAGGGTTCCATGTAACATGGGCAGTTGTAACCGTGTATCTTTAAACAAGGTTTCAGGTAACATGGGCAGCTGTAACATTGTATCTTTAAACAATGTTTCATGTAACATGGGCAGCTGTAACAGTGTATCTTTAAACAGGGTTTCAGGTACCATGGGCAGCTGTAACAGTTTATTTTTAAACAGGGTTTCAGGTAACATGGGCACTTGTAACAGTGTATCTTTAAACAAGGTTTCAGGTAACATGGGCAGTTGTAACAGTGTATCTTTAAACAGGGTTTCAGGTAACATGGCAGCTGTAACAGTGTATCTTTAAACAAGGTTTCAGGTAACATGGGCAGTTGTAACAGTGTATCTTTAAACAGGGTTTCAGGTAACATGGGCAGCTGTAACAGTGTATCTTTAAACAAGGTTTCAGGTAACATGGACAGCTGTAACAGTGTATCTTTAAACAAGGTTTCAGGTAACATGGGCAGTTGTAACAGTGTATCTTTAAACAAGGTTTCAGGAAACATGGGCAGTTGTAACAGTGTATCTATAAACAAGGTTTCAGGTAACACGGGCAGCTGTAACAGTGTATCTTTAAACAAGGTTTCAGGTAACATGGGCAGCTGTAACAGTGTATTTTTAAACAACGTTTCAGGTAACATGGACAGCTGTAAGAGTGTATCTTTAAACAAGGTTCCAGGTAACACGGGCAGCTGTAACAGTGTATCTTTAAACAGGGTTTCAGGTAACAGTGGCAGCTGTAACAGTGTATCTTTAAACAGGGTTTCAGGTAACTTTGTCAGCTGGAACAGTGTATCTTTAAACAGTGTTTCAGGTAACATGGTCAGCTGTAACAGTGTATCTTTAAAGAGGGTTTGAGGTAACATGGTCAGCTGTAACAGTGTATCTTTAAACAAGGTTTCAGGTAACACGGGCAGCTGTAACAGTGTATCTTTAAACAAGGTTTCAGGTAACATGGGCAGTTGTAACAGTGTATCTTTAAACAGGGTTTCAGGTAACACGGGCAGTTGTAACAGTGTATCTTTAAACAGGGTTTCAGGTAACATGGACAGCTGTAACAGTGTATCTTTAAACAGGGTTTCAGGTAACATGGCAGCTGTAACAGTGTATCTTTAAACAATGTTTCAGGTAACATGGGCAGTTGTAACAGTGTATCTTTAAACAAGGTTTCAGGTACCATGGGCAGCTGTAACAGTTTATCTTTAAACAGGGTTTCAGGTAACACGGGCAGTTGTAACAGTGTATCTTTAAACAGGGTTTCAGGTAACATGGTCAGCTGTAACAGTGTATCTTTAAACAAGGGTTCAGGTAACACAGGCAGCTGTAGCAGTGTATCTTTAAACAGGGTTTCAGGTAACATGGTCAGCTGTAACAGTGTATCTTTAAACAACGTTTCAGGTAACATGGGCAGCTGTAACAGTGTATCTTTAAACAAGGGTTCAGGTAACATGGGCAGTTGTAACAGTGTATCTTTAAACAGGGTTTCAGGTAACATGGGCAGCTGTAACGGTGTATTTTTAAACAACGTTTCAGGTAACATGGACAGCTGTAAGAGTGTATCTTTAAACAAGGTTCCAGGTAACACTGGCAGCCGTAACAGTGTATCTTTAAACAGGGTTTCAGGTAACAGTGGCAGCTGTAACAATGTATCTTTAAACAGGGTTTCAGGTAGCATTGTCAGCTGTAACAGTGTATCTTTAAACAGGTTTTCAGGTAACATGGTCAGCTGTAACAGTGTATCTTTAAACAGGGTTTCAGGTAACATGGTCAGCTGTAACAGTGTATCTTTAAACAAGGTTTCAGGTAACACGGGCAGCTGTAACAGTGTATCTTTAAACAAGGTTTCAGGTAACATGGGCAGTTGTAACAGTGTATCTTTAAACAGGGTTTCAGGTAACACGGGCAGTTGTAACAGTGTATCTTTAAACAGGGTTTCAGGTACCATGGGCAGCTGTAACAGTTTATCTTTGAACAGGGTTTCAGGTAATACGGGCAGTTGTAACAGTGTATCTTTAAACAGGGTTTCAGGTAACATGGTCAGCTGTAACAGTGTATCTTTAAACAAGGTTTCAGGTAACACGGGCAGCTGTAACAGTGTATCTTTAAACAGGGTTTCAGGTAACATGGTCAGCTGTAACAGTGTATCTTTAAACAACGTTTCAGGTAACATGGGCAGCTGTAACAGTGTATCTTTAAACAAGGTTTCAGGTAACATGGGCAGTTGTAACAGTGTATCTTTAAACAGGGTTTCAGGTAACATGGGCAGCTGTAACGGTGTATCTTTAAACAACGTTTCAGGTAACATGGGCAGCTGTAACAGTGTATCTTTAAACAAGGTTTCAGGTAACATGGGCAGTTGTAACAGTGTATCTTTAAACAAGGTTTCAGGTAACATGGACAGCTGTAACAGTGTATCTTTAAACAAGGTTTCAGGTAACATGGGCAGTTGTAACAGTGTATCTTTATACAAGGTTTCAGATAACACGGGCAGCTGTAACAGTGTATCTTTAAACAAGGTTTCAGGTAACATGGGCAGTTGTAACAGTGTATCTTTAAACAAGGTTTCAGATAACATCGGCAGCTGTGAGGGGTTGAAGGAAACCTCATGAAATATGATCCAGGGCAAGAGCGCAACCAAGTTTGTTCAGGGGAACCTGATTGGTCAAATGGTTTGGCGGCCATCTTGGTTGACCAAGTTTTAGGGAAAACGACTTCTCCAGAACCGCTGAATGGATCAGACCAAAATTTGGCAGATATCATTAGGGACTAAGGGCCCATAAAGTTTGTTCAAGGGAAGTTGATCCGTCAAAATGTCACATTGGATTTTTTCATTTGATGGATTTTGAGGCCGAAATTGGTTTTATGTATGTTTTTGGGTATTCTGTTCACAAATTTGTAATTTTCAAAACTGTCGGATAAACGGTTTGGCGGCCGTCTTGAATCATTTTCCCGCCAAAAGCTCCAATACTAGAGCAATGGGAAATTAAAAATGTCCTCTTCTCGAGAAGTACTGGGCCGATTTCAATTATATTTGGCAGGAAGCATCCTTAGGGTATAGAGATTGGAGTTTGTTCAAAATGAAGTCGATCGGCCAATTTGCCCGGTGGCCATCTTGAATTTTTCCCGATTTTTAGAAACGTCTTAAAAATATTCTTCTCCGAAACCGCTTCGTGGATTAAAGCAAACCCCATGAAATATGATCTAGGGCAAGAGCTGAACCAAGTTTGTTCAAGGAAACATGATTGGTCAAATGGGTCGGCAGCCATTATGGTTGACCTACCTTTAGCGAAACGACTTCTTCTCCAGAACCGCTGAATGGATTGGGCCAAAATTTGGCAGATATGATTAGGGTCTCAGGGCCATTAAACTATATACAGGAAAGTCGATTCGTCAAAAAATATGGCCGCCGTGGGCCAATCAAAACATAGTGTGCTTGGTGGCCATATTGGTTTGGGTGTTTTTTTATGGATTTTGAGGCTGAAATTGGTTTTATATGTGCTTTTGGGTATTCTGATCTCAAATTTGAAATTTTAGAAACTGTCTGATAAACGGTTTGGCGGCCATCTTGGATCATTTTCCTGTAAAAAGCTCCCATACGAAAGCAATGCGAAATTTAAAATATCTTCTAGAACTGCTTGAGCCGATTTCAATTATATTTGGCAGGAAGCATCCTTAGGGTGTAGAGATTCAAGTTTGTTCAAACGAAGTCAATCAGCCAATTTGTCCGGCGGCCATCTTGGATTTGGCCGATTTTCAAAAGTCATAAAATATCATTTAGGGCACGAGTTGAACCAAGTTTGTTCAAGTGAACTTGATTTGCTAAATGGTTGGGCAGCCGTCTTGGATGGCCTGGTTTTCATGAAAGCTAGTTTGTCTCCAGAGCCACTGAACGGCTTGGGGCGAAATTTTGGAGATATGATATTGATGACTAAGGGCCATTAAAGTTTGTTCAAGAGAAGTTGATACATAAAGATACATGGTCTCTGTTTTCTTGTTACAAGTCTGCTCAACTCATTAGAGTTTTACTTATTGTTAATGACCATTTCTAGTTGAGATGCCTATGGTCCAGGTAAGCCCCTTGGGCCCCTTGTTAGATAAGGTACGCATAAAACACAAGTTATATTAGACATATATAGAAAGAATATACAACTACGTGAATATAACTAAATTGAAATGCACAGCTGAATACAATTCTCATCACAGTATATGAATGTGTAAAACTAAATAGAACTAATGCAACTAGTCCTGTAACCAGGACTGATATAGGAAAATTGAATAAACTGATTCCATTAGATGCATGGTGTATTCAGGATTGTATTAGGTGGTAATAATACTGATACGTATCTATTTATAATAACGTTATGCCAATAGATCCCGTGAGATCATTGCCAATTTGTAATGATTGTCAATCTTATTCGCTACATTCTAACCAATGGTCTTTTCCAGTTTTAGATATGCCCCGCCCATTCCTACTTAAGCTCCACCTACGATTTGCCTGTGTTGGAATCGCTCGATCCCCGAACGCCCTGAGTATCAATTTACAGAAAACTATACAGGTAAGCTGTGGTAGCAACAGCGGCCAGTCAAAATTTTCAGGGTTTTAAATAGTAAAGACACAATTCGTAGAACAACGCTTAGTCCATCTTGAATTACGCGTTCGTGGCGTACTTATCACGTAGTTGATTATGACGTCATATGATGGATGGATAAACTGGCAAGGCCCATTCGTATAAGGATTATTTGACAGCAGTGTGTTTGTTGCAGGATCCCGGCTCGATGGATGCATTTAAAGATGATGATGTGTGTAAAGGCTTCCTGGCTGATGCCGCCATTATGTCTCATGTACAGAACACAATGAAGGCTAGTGACATCAAACCACAGTAAGTACATCCTCAGAGTATGCGAGAAAAATGGTATAAAATAAAATCATGAGGAAGATAGTATAGCACAGTTTGGTGCAAATATGTATGCTCATATGCTGTTGTCCAGATTGAGTGCGCGAGTCCGTGAGTGCGTGCGTATGTGCGTGCGTGCGTACGCGCGCGTGTATGTGTCAATGGCTATGTTCACACACTGTGACTTTCACAAGATGGGAATTAACATGTCACGGGTATTCGACACCATCAAACGATCAATGATCCTGGATGTACTACAGCAAACTGAATGTAATAACGATGATCGGCGAGTAGAAAGATTGCTATTGGCAGAGGCCCAGATGAGAGCATGAATAAAAGGTCAACTTGCGTAGTTCGAGCCTTCGATTGATTCTCCGCATTGAGATGACCTCTCTCCGATGTTATTTATATGCAATCTCACCACAGCGCTCTCAACTGTGCGTGGACTCTCCATAAAACCAAACTCCAAGTATCTTCACCAGGATTCCATCTGGAGATGTAGACTTAATAAACGATCTAAATAAGAAGTGTTTCCATGACTGTCTTCCTATAGCTGCAGTACAGCTCGAGAATGAGAATCTCTTCATAAGTAAAGCCAAGTCGGAGTTTCCCCAGGTATAGCAACAGACGAAGTTAGTGATAAAGGCGTCCAGCTGTGTGAATGGAGAAAGCGAAAAAGCCTCGACCGACTTTGCAGCACTTTGTGTTAGGGGAAATATATCCTCTTAGTCATTTTAGAAGCCATAGATTTGCGGATCATTGACTCTTCTGGACAAGAAACTACATGTGCATGGTGGTCACCGCTGTGTCACTGATGCACAGGAACCTACGCCTGTATCATGGCCACATGTGTGTCACTGATGCACAGGAACTCCCACCTGTATGATGGTCACATGTGTGTTACTGTTGTACAGGAACCTACGCATGTATGATGGTCGCATGTGTTTCACTTATGTACAGAACCTACACCTGCATGGTGGTCACCTGTGTGTCGCTGATGTACAGGCACCTACACCTGCATGATGGTCACCTGTGTGCCACCGATGTACAGGAACCTACACCTGTATGATGGTCACATGTGTGTTACTGATGTACAGGAACCTACACCTGCATGATGGCCACATGTGTCTCACTGATGTACAGGAACCTACGCATGTATGATTGTCGCATGTGTTTCACTGATGTACAGGAACCCACACATGTATGATGGTCGCATGTGTTTCACTGATGTACATGAACCTACGCATGTATGATGGTCACATGTGTCTCACTGATGTACAGGAACCTACGCATGTATGATTGTCGCATGTGTTTCACTGATGTACAGGAACCTACACATGTATGATGGTCACATGTGTCACGCTGATGTACAGGAACCTACGCATGTATGATTGTCGCATGTGTTTCACTGATGTACAGGAACCTACACATGTATGATGGTCGCATGTGTTTCACTGATGTACATGAACCTACACCTGCATGATGTCACATGTGTGTCACTGATGTACAGAACCTACACCTGCATGATGGTCACCTGTGTGTCACTGATGTACTGGAACCTACACCTGCATGATGGTCACCTGTGTGCCACAGAGGTACAGGAACATACACATGTATGATGGTCACATGTTTGTCACTGATGTACAGGAACCTACACCTTTATGATGGTCACATATGTGTTACTGGTGTACAGGAACCTACGCATGTATGATTGTCGCATGTGTTTCACCAATGTACAGGAACATACACATGTATGATGGTCGCATTTGTTTAACTGATGTACAGGAACCTACACCTACATGATGTCACATATGTTTCACTGATGTACAGGAACCTACACCTGTATGATGGTCACATGTGTTTCACTGATGTACAGGAACATACACCTGTATGATGGTCACATGTGTGTTACTGATGTACAGGAACCTACACCTATATGATGGTCACATGTGTGTCACTGATGTACAGGAACCTACACCTGTATGATGGTCACATGTGTGTTAGTGATGTACAGGAACCTACACCTGCATGATGGTCACATGTGTCTCACTGATGTACAGGAACCTACGCATGTATGATGGTCACATGTGTTTTGCTGATGTACAGGAAGATACACCTGCATGATGTCACATGTATATCACTGATGTACAGGAATATACACCTGCATGATGGCACATGTGTATCACTGATGTACAGGAACCTACACCTGTATGAGGTCACATGTGTGTTACTGATGTACATGAACCTACACCTGCATGATGGTCACATGTGTCTCACTGATGTACAGGAAGCTATGCATGTATGATGGTCACATGTGTTTCACTGATGTACAGGAACATACACCTGCATGATGTCACGTGTTTCACTGATGTACAGGAACATACACCTGCATGATGGCACATGTGTGTCACTGATGCACAGAAACCAACACATGTATGATGGTCACCTCTGTGTCACTGATGTACAGGAACCTACGGCTGTATGATGGTCACATGTGTGTTACTGATGTACAGGAACCTACACATGTATGATGGTCACATGTGTGTCACTGATGTACAGGAACCTACACCTGGATGATGGTCACATGTGTGTCACTGATGTACAGGAACCTACACCTGCATGATGGTCACATGTGTTTCACTGATGTACAGGAACCTACACCTGCATGATGTGATATGTGTGTCACTGATGTACAGGAACCTACACCTGTATGCTGGTCGCATGTGTGTCACTGATGCTGTACCGCTATAGCAACTGGGCAGCTCCAAGTGCAAATGAAAATAAACCTGATGCCTCAATACATCCAGTGTATGTGGCATCACAAATAACGGGATCACTTTAAGCCAATAAAATCATGCGTCCTAACATAATGTGAATAGAATTTACAGTAAAAATAGCTGATAGTGGTGTAGGTAGCTATTGAGCTAGTGGTGGTGGTGGTGGTGGTGGTGGTGGTGGTGGTGGTGGTGGTGGTGGTGGTGGTGCTGGTGGTGATGGTGGTGATGTTGGTGGTGGTGCTGTGTTAGTGGTGGTGATGGTGGTGGTTGTGGTGGTTGTGGTGGCAGTGGCAGTGGTGGCGATACTGGTGGTGGTGCGGGTAGTGGTATTGGAGGTGGTAGTGGATGTTGTTGTTGGCCATGATGTCATCATTATTATTAGATTTCCAATATGACCGGCCCATTGACCAATTATGATTCAACGCGAGGGTTCTTATCTCGCGGTTGGCCAGAATTCTAGTCAGCTGGCACCGGAAGCAGGAATTACATGATATGGTGTGTGATCTCCAAATGAGCCAGTCTAGGGAACCAATTGAGTGCATCTACAAACACCACTTGTTGGGAGAGATTAATTTACCATTACAGGTTAGGATTTTTTGCTTCCGGTGGCAGCTGTGTAGAATTCCGGTCAACCGTCAGGTAAAACCCCTCGTTTAACCATTGAATTCTACTCAGCTGTCACCATGCCAGGTAGGAATTACATGAGATGTAAAGGTTGTGGATGCTCTCAGCAATCTACACTGATAGTCCAGCTATCGCTATCTGATCTCATTGTCAACACATCAATTGTAGTCTCTTATTTTAAAGATGTGTTATTAATTTCACAACAAAGATTTCACGAATTCTTTTCGCAAGTCTAACGAACTTCTTACCTTATTTGGCAAGTGTCTCATCATTTGTCCATCCCGCTTTCCCTAATATACAAGAAATCTCAACACATTTGATATGAGCTGTAGAAGCTCCTGCATATCGAGTACTATACATGTATATATTAACATCAATTCCTCCAGGTTTCATTGTAGCTTTAATCCATCTAGAAATTGTGTCTCTGCTGACTTTCTTATGCGGTTTTATAGTACTGACAAACACATTAGTAGATCGTCACAATATACTAAATCTATCTAGATTAAACGGATGAATGGTTATAAATACAGTTTTTATCCTATTTATAAACTGGAAATTCCATCTTTAATATATCCTTTCGTATTCTACACTGTTTAAAGTTACCATATAAGAAAAATTCATATTTATCCTATGTCACTGTCATAAATTCAGTATCTAATAGATGGATTGACTGACCTCTTTCCGTGGACGCTAAGGGCAGTAGCAGTAGTGTATGCAACGTTAAATTATAAAGTGACAACGACTCTGCTGGCTACTGATTTCTTAACATTTCGAGTAGATCCGTAACATTCCCTATATAACTATATCTTGGTCGTGAGTGGTCGTGATGGCTTCTGAACTGTTACGCCTTTCATAAATCTGGTCAGTAATGGATGTGAACCTATGTGTCCTGACAAAATGGACAAAATACAAAATGCCAAGACACGATGACACGGCACTCCTTGCAAACCGTTTTCAAATAAAGAGGTCACGACATGTGACACGACGAATATAGGTTAAATATAGCTTTTTTGGTGGAAGCTCTACATGACGAAAAAATAATTGATGCAATTTTGTCTGAAAATCCCATAATTACTAGCGTGTTCTGCAAACATAAAAGGGTCAACATTTTGAGGGGGTTTTTCCCCAGAGGGTGAACACATTGTTGATGGAAATACCTTATATTGTCCTCCAATTTCCGGTGAAGCGTTTACGCTAAGACTATTTTCATCATGGTACCAAGATTGTGTTGGCCAGTTAGGTATTATGACAATACCTATTGCACTTTCCAAGTCGAGTTTTCTTAATACTCGACCTAAAATCATACACTAAGCTAATACCTAGACCAATCTATTGTAAATACATCTACAGAACAAAATTAAGGATCTGGCAGCCAAGACACATATGGGCTTACATGAACATTTAGTCGGGATGCAAATAAGTCAATACTTGGTGCGGCAAATCGATAAACAATACTTTTAACTACATTTTCATTCAATTTTCACTCAGTCTTTTCATTGAAGATTCTTGATTTAAAGTCTGCTAACGTGTTTATTTGATCAGCCAGGTGAGCGGAATCTTCCTTTATTTACAAAAAACGCCACCTTTCTTTTG
>CM067372.1:37086396-37093896 GCA_034401795.1 Chaetoderma sp. LZ-2023a | reverse complement strand
ATCTGGCAAAATAGATGAGCTCCTTTGAATTTTTGTTCATCAACATCTGCCAATCGAGCACGATAGTGCATGGAGATGGCACTAGTGTCAGTAAGATTTGCATAATTGCATGGATTAAGCTATGATAGTTCAGAATACAGTTCAGTGAAACACGGGATTTCTGACAGGACATCTAAAATAACTTTCTTCTTCTTCTTCTTCTTCTTTTCGTTCGCTGATCATACCGCCAGTCCTGTAAGTGACTATCGACATGATCATAAGCGTTAAGTGCGTGGATCCATGGTTTATTAGAGTGCGCCGTGCGGCCTGGAACCTCCGTCTTTAGCACTCTTTCCAAACCAAAATAAAACGTAATGTTGAATAATTTGAACATAATTGGATTGAAAGACAGGCAGAAATGTCTTCTCATGCAATTATATTCAAAATATTCAATAAAACATTTCTTACATCCTGTTCAAAACTGTACAAAGTAACAGGTTTCGGTTTTTGTTTTGGAAACGTCCGAACTTATTTATTAGACGCACTGTATTGGTAACACAGCTGTACAAACAGCTACTATTGCCTGGGCCCAGGCGAAATTAGGCACCTTATTTTCTTCAGACTTTGACACATTTTCCTGCGCCATATATGTATGTAGATAGTATGTATGTATGTATGTATGTATGTTTTTTCATTTTATTGACGCACTGGCAACGTGCGGCTTCAATTTCTATGTGCTAACCAGCCGACACTCATGCACCCATTAGTTTAATTTGTATATCACCATCTCCAGGTCGGGGGATCGAACCGCCATACTGCCACTCCGCATAGCATCAGCAACCACACATCTTTCCACTGGACCACCGCGCCAAGACTATAAAGTCTAGGTTTAGCCGAGCAGTTTTCAGATGTCTGATATACTGACACACTGATGAATTGGAAGGCGGTATGACGCATAGAAGGTAGTCACTTGATCTGAGTGATCTAAGTGATGTCCTGCGTACAATTAATGATTGTAGATACGATGGTGCTAGGTCGTGTATACATCTAAACACTAGTAGAGCAACCTTGTAGCAGATGCGTTCTTTGATAGGCAGCCAGTGCTGTTCCCGGAGGACAGGTGTAATGTGTTCGTATGATTTGGTGCGTGTGATCAATCTAGCTGCTGTATTTTGGGCTCTTTGTAGGCGGTTTAGCTGGTAGTTGGGTTTACTATGTATTTTCGTTCAGAATTTTTGGGGATTTGTAACACTATATATTTTTGGAAAGCATTTTATATGCCAATTTCAAAAACCAATGTTTGCATTTGCATAAATGTCTTCATGGCGGCCATCTTGAATTTTCAAAATGGCAGCCATCTAAATCCTTCGAAATCCAATATAGCTGCAACCATGTACCCTAAATTCACAATTTTGACGTCTATATCTAGGTTTTCTGGGTCAACGAATGCATTGGTAACATTTATAATAAACTTCAAGTGCCAGAAATAATGTTTTGGTTGATAATTCCCAAAATAATAAGCAATTCTCACACAACATCTGCGAATGTCGCACCTTTTTTCTAAATCAATATTTATTACAATATTTAACGGTAACAGTAGCCCATAGTAATCCTATAGAGGGGAGAGAATGACGATATAGCCCACTGGCCTGTTATCTACGTAATCACATTGTCATCATGTTTATTAATAAACATATTATGACAGAGTATGTATATGGTGAGCGGCGTGTCACAATTTTACAACAATGGATGACCCAGGGTAATTTTCAAAGTCACCAGTAAAAGTAAACTGAAAGCAAATTTTTGCAGAAAAGTTGTTCAAATGATCATCTGCTCATAGATTTGCAATAAGCATAATCAGACAGCAATAATCTTCAGGATTATCGTTTGTAATCTTGCAATAAGCATTGATCAAATATATTTTGTCACCAAATTTTAGTAAATCATGAGCGATGTACAGCTTGATGCAACACAGGAGTTAACAAACTGGAAGCTATGCATTTTATGCCAGACAGATGCTACTGTTAAAGGACCAATGGTGCAGCATCTAAGAATAGACTCATTTACCAATTTGTTGCAAGCAGTCGAAGAGAGAGCAACATTGAAAGATGGTTCATACATTGAAATTCAGAAAAGACTTAGACTTTGCACATATTGTGACCTATCTTCACATAAAGCGGGTTGGCATCGCAGTTGTTACTCTACTGCCACTAACAAAGAAGAAATACGACGTGCACGAAATCGCATAGAGGATGCACTATCTAGTGGGTCTTACATTACTAAGAAACGTGGGATAAAGAGGAAAAGTGCTATTGATGAGGCATCGACATCAACTTCAGTATTTACACGTTCCTCGACAATTTCACTGTGTAAGGAACTGTGTTTCTTTTGCCAGACAGACAATCATAATCAGCAGTTGTTCAAATTACGAACTCATAATGCTGGTAAAGCCCTAAGAGATGCATTGGAAATAGCACAAGATACAGTATTACTTACTAGATTAAATACCTCGCTTTCCCCGTGTGATGCACATGCAATTGATGTCCGATATCACAAGCCATGCTGGAGGAAGCATGTTTTCCACATTTCACGAGATTCAGATACTACAAGAAATGCTGAGAATGATCTCTCCCGGCAAATGGCATGTCTGATTGAAATTATCCATATTGTTGATACACACACCCGAAATGGGGCTTATCTGTCTATGGCTGAAATAGAAATAACATATATAAACATGTTTGACCGTAAATCCTTGGACAATCATTCACCTACATTTAGTAGGCAGTGGCTGAAAGAGAAAATCCTTTCTGAGCTAAATCATGTAAGATCTGTCCTTCAAAAGGACAGGCGCAAGTGTGCCATTCTGTACTCACTAGAAGCATGTGAAGAAGAAATGGTTCATTCAGCGATGCGTGAAGATGATGGTATGGAAGGCATGAAGGCGATCTATAGGGCAGCACAGATTGTTCGAAAAAGCATCACAACATTCACTAAGAATGATGGTGAACCTGGTTCAGTCCTTGTTTCCAGCAATATGGATGACATCCCATGTGAACTATACACACTGATACGATGGATAATGGTTGGACCTGTAGATAGTTTGGATAGCAAAACCAGAGAGTGTCTCGTTGATAGAGCAGTGCTTACATCTTGTCAAACCCTCATGTTTGGACTTAAATCGGATAGGCAAGTGATGCATAAACCTGAAGCTGCCTCTTCTGAAAAATTCAGATCCCAGCAAAGAAGAGAAAATTCTCAGGTTCTAGGATTGGCATTATCTGTGCATCACGACACCAGGAATAAGAAGATTGTGAATCTTCTTCATGCACAGAACTGTTGCATATCCTACCACCGTACCATGCTTCTAGAAACAGCAATAGCTAACTCGGTTGTCGAAAACATGAGACAATTCAATAATCTGTATGTACCACCATTTCTAAAGAAAGGGACATTTGTTTTCTTTGCTGTGAACACCGATTTTGCTGAGGATACCAATAATGGTAAAGGTACTACACATGGAACAATTGGTGCGGTCTATCAAACAGCTTCTGCACCCTGGGAATCCGTTGCACCACCTTTAAACATTGGTGATGCAAAGAGCTTATCCATTACACCACAACACACATCTATGTTTCCATGCGTCAAACCAAAGGCTCAACCTGGAATGCAAAGTAATTTTGTGTTGAGTAAAACCGGTGTTGCAGACTCTTATCAGCTGACTCATATGGGTTGGGTCATAGCATCTGTTGTTGCGAGGATGGATGAAAGGAAAGAGATGTGTTTGGTTCCTGGGTGGGCTGGGTATAATTCACTCCTGTCATCAAGTAGATCTCTAACCAATGTTGGTGCATTGCCTCTTCTCCCAGAGCTGGCTCATGAATGGTCAACGCTAATGACTGTAATTAAACAAGCACAAACATTGAAGGAGATGGCTGTTGGTAAAGACCATCTAACAGTCATTACTTTTGACATGACCCTGTATGAGAAAGCAGTGCAGCTTGTAGATGTCAACGGCAATTTAAAGAGTGGTGTTATCCCAAGACTTGGTGAACTCCATGTCGTCATGGCTGCATTGAGAGCTCTCGGTACTTCTATTGAGAATTCGGGAATAGACGATGCATGGATCGAGGCTGATGTCTTTAGCTCTACCACAACGACACAAATCCTGAAATGCAAGCACTACTCACGTTCTCTTCATGCTCATATCTACTCTTACATCGCATTGTATGAACTGGTCTTTGACGAATTCTTCAAAGAGTATCCAAATCTAAGGGATGCATGCATATCAGCTTCAGATGACATAGAAGAGGCATGCAGTAAATCAAACCAAGCCAGCCGGGCAGAATCAGTGATGCCGGCTCATAGCAATCTTCTCCAAGTGCTGTCTAATACTGATATGCTGAATCTCTTTCAGACATGGGTGACAAAGAGGTCCCAATATGCGATGTTCAAGTCATTAATGAACTATCTGCACCGTGTGGAAACAATCCTTTTCTTTGTCGCAGCATCCAGAAATACTGATCTGACCCTTCATCTTGAAGCTGAAGAAGCACTGAGCAAGTTAGTCTTTGCTTTTGATAGAATCAAATACAAACGTCTTTGGCCAAGATACATAGCAGATATGTATGCACTCAAGCAGAATCATCCAGACACATGGCAAGAATTAGAAACTGAAAACATTGCAGTGACTAAGAATGACATTCCATTCACTTCACTTGCTGCGGATCATGCATGTGAGCATCTGAACAAAATGATGAAAGTGCACTCAGGACTAATTGGAATATCTAACAATGCAAATGCGAGACAGCGATTTTTCCTCGCTGCTCCAGAACTGTCACGGTTATCCAGGGAATTCAAGTGTCAATTTGATTTGCAAGAAGACAAGGTCAGAGATCACCATGGCATTGGAGCAAGTGCTGTTAAACACGAACACACCACAATCGACAAGATAAAGGCTGCCATACTGACTCATGGTAATCCTTTCGCTGCTGAAGGTGACATGATCTACAACATTATCTCACTTGCTTATGTACCACAAGAGTCGGTACCACAAATCCTGGATGTAGACGAAAGAGGACAGACATTATATGAAGAGTATGTGAAAGAGCGCATTAATGGAGAGGTAAGCCTTTGGGCATCAGTGAAGCGTGAGAAAAACAAGATGTATACATCTGGAAACAAAAAGACAACAGTACGTATTCGTGACAAAGCTGTTGATCTCAAGGAAACTAAAGATCTATATGCTAGGCTGATGATTCTCGCAAAGTCGAGTCGTGACATTGATTTGAAGTATTCGATCGGCAACTTTGAATTCACACTGACACCGAGGGCGCTGTTTGCTCCGTGTGGCTCTGTCCTACAGTGCACCGACAAGTCGAAGTTAATCAAGCTCCTGACTGACCTACCACAAACCGAGAGCACAGAGGATTCACTCTTATTAGGTGCAACAGAAGCAACTGCCGTCGCAACTAAGGAATCTAGTAGGAGAATCGCAGTTGTGGATGGAATGGTTCTTGTCCAGAAGCTGGCAAAGAAACCAGCGACTATTGTGACAGTCAACGACCTTAGTAAATGTTTTAATGACAGGTTAATGAGTCTGACAGCAGGATATGATGAGATCATTCTTGTATTTGATACCTATCAAGCAGATTCCCTGAAAAACACGACCAGAGAGAAACGACGACATGGGAAGGATCCAATTAAATATCAAGTCAAAGATGATACCAGTATCAAGCATATCCCTATGACAAGACTTTTGTCTCATGACCAAACAAAGAATGACCTTGCGCAGTATCTGGCGGAGAAGACTATTGAGTACAATAAAGACTCGTCTACCTTGGTCATAGCATCAGCATCAGGCCAGACGATAAGTAATAGAAGCCTACATTTTGAGAACAACAATCATGAGGAAGCTGATACATTAATGATCTATCATGCCATATGTGCAACACAGCGAAATCTTGATACAGCAGAGTTGGTGATTTTCTCTCCAGACACTGATGTCTTAGTGCTGGCAATAGCATATTATGACAATCTACCTAAGAATACGTTAGTAGTTTCTGGTACCATTAAGCTACGGCCTATATGGAAAATTATAGGCATGGAGAAAGTAAGAGCATTACCCGCATTCCATGCCTTTACTGGAGCAGACAATATTGGCAGGTTCTCTAGGATAGGTAAATCAACATGGTTAAAGCTTTTCCTAAAGGCAGACAGCGATGTAATCGACGCTCTGATAAATGTATCGAGAAGCACTGAGGTCACAGATGAGCTACTTTCAACTCCGGCAAAATTTGTGTGTGCTGCATACTGTCCAAAGTCTATTAGAATCGAGTACATCCCAGAGTTACGTTGGCATTTATTCTGTAAGCAGCTTGATGATAGTGAAAGTCTACCGCCTACTATTGGTGCTTTGAAACAGCATGTCCTTAGAGTACAAGTCCAGGCAAATGTGTGGGGTCAGGCAGACATTTCACATCATGTGTTTCTGGATCCACTACAGAATGGATACTACAAGGAGACAGGTGGCCAACTAAAGGCAAAAACAACAGATGTTTTACCAGCTCCAACGTCTCTCATTGAGATGGTTAGGTGTCAATGCAAATCGAATTGGTCCTCTCATCGATGCTCGTGCAAATCCAAAGACTTACCATGCACTGAGCTTTGTCAATGCAGTGCAGAGTGTGAAAATGATGATGACTCAACCGTTGATGTCTCTATATCAGATGATGAAGATGACGCCAATGTTGCTAGGTAGACAGCAACTGATGCAGCACATTGATTGTTGCGTGAATACTTAGATTAAATTGGTGAGATAACTCTGTTATATGCCAAATAAAATTCATCATTGCAACATTATCACAAAAAGTTACAAATTTGCAGATGCTGTCTGTAAATTACATATTAATTCAGGATTTATCTACCAAAACATGATCTCTGTTATTTGAAGTTTATTATAAATGTTACCAATGCATTCACTGACCCAGAAAACAGATATAGACATAAAATTATTAATCTAGGACATATGGTTGCAGATATATTGGATTTCAAAGATTTTCGATGGCGGCCATTTTGAAATTCAAGATGGCCGCCATGAAGACTTTTGTGCAAATGCAAACATTGGTTTTTGAAATTGACACATTAAAAGCTTTCCGAAAATATATAGTTTTACAAATCCCCAAAAATTCTGAACGAAAAAAATATTTTTTACACTGTGACCCTGACTATGGGATGATGTTATGCCTGTCAACAAAGAGTTACAATAGTCTAGCCGTGATGTTATTGTGGCGTGGACGAGAGACTTCACTGCATTGTCATCAATGAGCTTTCTGATCTTACTAACGTTTCTTATGTTGATAAATGCAGAGCGGGAGACAGGTGTAACATGGGCCTCCATAGACAAAGTGTTGTCTAATGTCACACCGATGTGTCCCTGTTCCGGCCATTTTATAACTGAATATCCAGGCTATACTGAACTAAGGTTTCCAATATTGTTGCCTATTTAGTCCGATGAACGGACTC